>QLOM01000409.1:0-21376 GCA_003313785.1 Termitomyces sp. MG148
TCCCTCTCATCTCGGAACTGATCAACAACCTCCAGGGTGCGCGTTACTTCACAAAGTTGGACGTCCGGTGGGGCTACAACAATGTGCGCATCCAGGAGGGAGATGAGTGGAAGGCCGCGTTTTGGACCAACCGCGGGCTGTTCGAACCTCTAGTGATGTTCTTCGGACTCACCAACAGCCCTGCCACCTTCCAGACCATGATGAACGACATTTTCCGGGACCTGATCATGGACGGAGTGGTCTGTGTGTATCTCGACGACATCCTCATCTATACCAAGACGCTAGAAGAGCATCGTCAGATCACATGGATCGTCCTGGACCATCTCCGCCAGCACCAGTTGTACCTCAAGCCGGAGAAGTGCGAGTTCGAGCAGACACGCGTTGAGTATCTTGGACTTATCATCTCCCATGGCATGGCGGAGATGGACCCGGTGAAGGTGGCTGGCGTGCTGCAGTGGCCGGAGCCCCGGAGCAAGAAGGAAGTACAAGCCTTCCTGGGGTTCACGAACTTCTACTGGCGCTTTATCCAGGACTTCTCCCGCCACGCGCGTCCCCTCTTTGACCTCACCGGGAAGGATGTCTCTTGGACCTGGGGCGATGTGGAGCAGCGGGCCTTCAACGCCCTCAAGTCCACCGTCACGTCCAAGCCCGCTCTGCTCTTCCCGGATGACAACCGACCCTTCCGCGTCGAGGCCAACAGTTCCGACTTTGCAACCGGTGCAGTCCTATCCCAGCAGTCTCCGGAGGATGGTAAGTGGCACCCCGTTGCCTTCTACTCCAAGAGCCTCAACGCCGTGGAACAAAATTACGAGATCCACAACAAGGAGATGCTCGCAATTATCCGGTCGCTGGAGGAGTGGCGCCACTTCCTCAAGGGGGCCCGCCACAAGTTTGAAGTCTGGACTGACCACAAGAACCTGGAACACTTCTGGATGGCCAAGAAGCTGAACCGTCGCCAGGCCCGGTGGTCTTTGTACCTTGCCAACTTTGACTTCACGCTGCACCACAAGCCAGGCCGGAGCATGGGGAAGCCCGACGCCCTCTCCAGGCACGCGGACCACGGCTTCGGTGCAGGAGATAATGATAACATCACCCTCCTCCGCCCGGAGCTGTTTGCCATTCGTGCCTTGGAAGGGGTAGCTGTACAGGGAGACGAGGTCAACATTCTCTGGGACATATGTCGGGGAAACTGGGAAGGTCTACAGGAAGACTCGGTTGCCAAGGCCGCGCTAGCGCTACATCTGGGGCGCCCCTCCAGTACAAGGTCGGTACGCACGGATGAGTGGGGCCTGCAGGACAGCCTCCTCACCTTCCGCGGGCAGATATATGTGCCCAACAACCTGGAGCTCCGTCGGCGCATTGTTGAGCAGCACCACGACTCCCGTGTCGCGGGGCACCCTGGTAGGTGGAAGACGCTGGAGCTGGTCTTGCGGAACTACTGGTGGCCCCAGATGTCCTGCTACATCGGCTCCTACACCAGCACCTGCGACCTCTGCCTCTGGACAAAACCACACCGGCGCCCCCCGACAGGCCATTTGCAATCCCTCCCTACACCTGCGGCGTGCTGGAGTGTGGCCTCTGTCGATTTCATCGTGGAACTTCCGGACGTGCACGGATACGACGCAGTGATGGTTGTGGTCGACCTGTATAGAAAGCGAGCTCACTTCATTCCAACGCACACAACCTGCTCGGCAATGGGCGCAGCCAACCTGTACCGAAAGAACGTCTGGAAGCTCCACAGCCTCTCCGATGCCTACATCTCCGACCGGGGCCCCCAGTTCGTGGCAGACTTCACCCGGGAGCTCTATTGCCTCCTGCACGTCAAGCTCCACACTTCCACCGCCTACCACCTGCAGTCCGACAGCCAGACCAAACGCGTCAACCAGGAACTGGAACAGTACCTCCGGCTCTTCTGCAACGAGTGGCAGGACGACTGGGATGAACTCCTCCCGGAGGCCGAGTTCCAGTACAATAACCGCGTCCACGCCTCCACGCAGCACTCCCCGTTCTTTCTGGACACCGGCAGACACCCCCGGATGGGCTTCGAACCGCATGCACGACAATCGAAGAACAAGACGGTCAATGAGTTTGTTGACCATATGCGGAAGGCACAGGAGGAGGCGGAGGCGGCCCTGACCAAGGCCAAGGACAACATGGCCCGCTATTACGACCAAGGACGCTTGCCGACCCCCCAGTACAAGCCTGGAGACTGAGTCTACCTGGACGCCTCCGACATCGTGACCACTAAGCCATCCCAAAAGCTCTCACACTGACAACTGGGGCCATATGTGGTTGAGCGTCAGGTAGGACCGTTGGCCTACAGGCTCCGGCTGCCCACCAGCATGCGGCGCCTTCATCCGGTCTTCAACGTGGTCAAGCTTTTGCCCACCCCGGACGACCCTATTCCAGGTCGACGTGCTTCGCCTCCGCCACCTCCGGTCATTGTCAACAACTGCCCAGAGTACGAAGTGGAGAAGATCCTCAACAGCCGTCTATTCCGGCACAAGCTGCAATACAAGGTCAAGTGGAAGGGCTACGGTATCGAAGACATCTTCTGGGAACCCGCCAAAAACGTCCACGCGCCCGCTCTGGTGAAGGACTTCCACTGTAGTCACCCTGAGGCTCCCCGCACAATCCGGGGCATCTACCCCGTCTCCCCAGTGGACCGCGCGGTCCGCAACTTGTTCTACCTAGTGCGTCGAGACGCCGCACTCTAAGAGGGGAGTGATGTCAGAGGACTTCCTTTTCCAGCCATCCCGGAGATCTTACTTCCCTGTAATATATACTGTCTCTAATACACTTCGGATTTCCCTCTGCCAGTTGTGTGACTCAGCCGCAACCTCCAGAGGTCGCCCTTACAGTTCCTGTGGATCATTGACATCTCATCAGCCAAATGGATCTTCAACAATCGATTACATTCTCTTATCCCATATGTTCCTATAAACAATGTTGACCCTTGATTGTTTTACTATAACTGATGGCTCCTGGTCAGACCATAGTATGCTCACTATAAACATCAGTATACTGCAGAGGTCTGCTGCCCAACAAATGCAGGCTGTAAGGGGATGCTCTATCCGTGGAAAGCCGGGCAGATGCATCAACTACTCAAGCCAACCACCAAGTGGGGCGAGTGTCAAGCGAGCACAGTGACAAGCAACTGGTAGACAAGAAGGCAGGCCACCAACAAGAGGTGGAGCAGGAGGGCGAGAGCAGAAGGCAAGGTTGTCACTGAAGAGCTTACAGTAATGCTAATGTGTAGACTCAGAAGCAATGCTATTGCTAGGACTGGGGATGTTCCATCCACCAGTCCTACTTATATACTACATTGGATACACTATGACTATGGTATATTGACTAATAGGGCCGGTATGTACTAAGCACTAATGAGTAGGCAACAGTCAGCATGAGTAAGCCAGCCAATGGCATAAAGGCCTGCATGAGTAAGCCAGCCAATGGCATAAAGGCCTGCTGGCAAGTAGAGTGAGTCCAAAGACCAGCTGACTTGCCAGATGTCAATGCCAAGACAGGGATGGAGTAGGATAGGGCCAGAGTGGTCCAGATGGTGGATAGATGTGGGTGCCAACATCAACACAGACTAAGCAAGGCTAGGGTGGATGGTCCAAGAACCTGTCCCCTGATACAGGCAAACAGGGACTTGCAGGGAATAGTGGAAATCAGTCAACTGCAATAATCACGTCCACTGACAAGGCTTGATGAGGAAGTAGAGCAACTACGATGGCTTGAAGATGATCCTGCCCACAAACAGGATTGGACATATGGAATGGCTACACTAGGGACAACACACACAACATGGTACCTTGCTACTAGCACTATCATGCTCTATGCCATTGGCACATTCCAGACTTTTGGAGCACTACTACAGTCTAACAGTCCTTGTAATATGAATTGTATCATTGGGCCACCCTTCCAGCAGGCAGCCACTGACATTGTTGGCATCTTTGTCCTTTTGAGTCTCACAGCCCCAACAACAGATTTGTGAGTATACATGGACAACAGCTGAACAATTGATCTGTTAGCTTTTAGGGAGAGAAAACTGCTTACAATTGAGGGACCAGACTTTTTCCTTCTCAAGAGGGTGTGCACATTGATCTGGCATCGATGCGCACAGTTACATCTGTTTCTTATACCCTCTGATGACACAATGAATGAATATTGGAATCTTGCAAAGATTTTGTCACAAACAGCCCAGACTGTCTTTGCTTTGCCTCCAAATTATAACTTTCTTGCCGATTGTGCACAGCCATGGTCTCCTTCTCCTAGGGATTGGTCAGTGAGAAAGGTCATTACAGACATGCCAGAACATCCACAGATACAGCATTCTATAGTCATCAGGGATCACCATTTGAATGTAGGAGATGGGGTTACACATAGAGAACAAAATAAGGAAAGGAAGGCACAAGCAGCCAATCTCACACACTTCCTCAATGCACAAATGGTAGGATATTGTTAGAAACTGGTCAGATCAGAAACCAAGGCCTTCTCTGGTTTCTGCAAATGATCTTTGTGATTCATTTCAGAAGCATTTGAACTCATTAAAAGTCACATCAGATCACTTTAATTCTAATATTCGACATCTAAATAATTTGTTAATCTCATCAATTCCCTCTTAAACATTGGACCACACACCTCATCACGGCTTCTCATGGGCGGTCTCAGTGCAGGAGATTGCGGACACAAAAGTTAAACTAAAGATGTGCTCGTCCAAAAGTGCATGAAGAATAGATAACATCTCATACAGGACCATCAGAAATTTGCCAAATGAGGCCATAGCAGATTTATTTAACACATGCATTGTGTGTTTAGATGCTTCCCAAGACTGGTTGACAACTGTTCTTGTTGAAATTCTGAAGAAGGACAAGGTCACATGTGACCCAGAGAGTTACCGTCTTGTTGGTCTTGAATCTTGTCTATTAAAGGTCTTCACACTTGTTATTGACAACCACATTAGAGAATGGGCTGAATCTATTTCCTTTCTCTCCTCCTCACAGAATGGTTTCTGTGAAGGATACCAAACAAACAATAACTCTTTCATTCTTTGTTGTGCGATTGATCATGCAAAATCAATAGGAAAATCTCTATATGTGGCCTTTGTAGATTTGAAAAATGCTTTTCCCTCAACAGATATTCTTACTCTATGGGCTAAGCTCTATTGGGCTGGCATCTCTGGACCCATTTTTGACTGGCTGCAAATGCTATATGCTAGAATAACATTTGTTGTCAAGCAAGATTCACTTGTCACAGAAGCCTTTCAATCCTTGATAGGTGTCCTAACTGGGGATACAGCCTCACCAACACTTTGGAATCTGTATTTTGCAGATATTGCAGACTATTTCTTGCAAGATGACAATGACATCCTATTGAATAGTCAGCCAATTTCCCATGTCAAGCAGGCAGACAATGTTGCTCTCTTTTCCACTTCACTTGTAGGACTTCAACAAAAAGTCAACATCTTCTTCACATGGTGTGAAAGAAATTTCATGATTATTAGCATCTCAAAAACAAAATGGGTTATATTTGGCCGCATCCCTGTGCATGTTGCATGGCTACATTTACATGTCAATGGAGAAAATATTGAGAGGCTTGAATGATATAAATATGTGGGGGTTCATTTTTCCAATGACTTGCAATTTCAAGCCCATTATGCAATCAAAGCTGAGAAGGCAAGAAAAACAGCCAACGTCATCTTTGCTATGCAGTCTATAGTGGGAGTTATTCCTCCATATGAGGAGCTGATGATTTACATGGCTAGGATTGACCTGCATCTGATTTTTGGCTGCAAGGTCATTATTAACATTTTGCCGTCACTTCGAGCTCTACTTGAGGCTGTCTAGGTTGTGTACTGTAGATGGCTCTTGGGACTGGGGTCACAGTCAATGTTAGCTCCCCTTTTCACAGAAACAGGTCTGATGCCAATAGCGCATAGAAGGATCTTACTGGCACTTTGCTACCTCCAATATTTGTCCCAGCTGCTATCCACTCACTTTGCCATGGCTGCCATTAGAGATTCAGCAGAGCTTGCCTCAAAGAGGAAAGGTTTCTGGGTCAGAGATCTTGTAAAAGCACTTAATGCTCTGTCAGTGCCGGGCGGTGAGCCAATACCACTCATTGTCAGCTGGTCTGATCTGTGGGATTATGCACGCATCAAAACGCTGTGTGAGCAAGTCACTGCCAGTTGTGAAGAGGGTCTACACAACATTATTGATTCTTTCATCAAATTGCACCTTCTCCATCAACATTACCAGATGCAATCTCATCTCAAGCTGCTCTCTTTTTGGAACTACTTGTCCATCCCTACATCTGCCCATTGGAAGGCCTTGACTAAGCTATTGGTTTCAAATCATGACTTAGCAGTCGAAAAACTTTGATATACAGACCGGTATAGGCTCTTACCAGTGAAAAGAGAGTGGTGGCTCTGCTGTTTTTGCAGAACAGACGTGGAAGATGAAACACATGCATTGATTACTTGCAATGGGTCATCAGATCTCATCAAAGTTTGTGATACATTTAGGTCTGCCCTCAGAAAATTGGATTCTGGCTTACATGCTATGTGGGGACAAATGCAAGCATATGATTTCTTGGGGTTTGTCAGAGAAGAAGGTTGTTACATTAGTTGCTTGTTGGGTACATGAAATCTTTGTGATCTTTGATACTGCCATACCATATAGCTCGCCAGCAGACTCCGGGGGGCTTTATGAGCATTAACTGAATATGGCTGCATTTTGTTTTATATTTCTTCTTACATTGAGAATCTTCTCAATAGTCTCAATGATAACAGAATTGGCAGACATCAAGGATAGCATTTGCATTTTTGTCAAGGAAATTGCCTCTTGACTACAGCTATTACAGTCCATACGTAATTATGTTTATGTTATATTTTGTCATGTGTTCTCTCACCTTTGAAAAGTCTCGATTCATGAGACACAGTCAATTTATTTTTGTTTCACTTAGCCACATATGTCTAGAAAGTACATATGTTTAAATACTTGACTCAACCTGGTGTCTGGTCATCTTTTGATCTCAAAGACCTAGGTATGATGTTTTTACATTACTCAATAAATATCTTTTGATCTCAAAGACCCAGTTAAATAAATTTCTTATTCAATCAACTGCGACTAGCAATATGCTGCATCAAGTTATGGGCCCCGGTGCCACAAATGATAACACTTCCAAAACTATGCAGTTTCCCAAGTTCAACGGTACCAATTATCACATATGGGCTGATAATATAAAATCTGCTTCACAGTTCAAAGCGCTCTAGGGCATTGTCTCCAGCCACAAAACATGCCCACCTAAACCTCCAGACAGTTATAAGAACTTCATAGTAATTACACCTTTGGAGAATAGCAAATTACCTGCTACTACTTCCAGTGAAGGTCAAGACTTGATGAAGATCTTGCAGTCTAAGGAATATACAACCTAGTCTGCTTGTGAAAAATACAAGCATTGGCTAAATAAGGATGACTCAGCTATGGGAATAATTCAAAATGCCATTGAATATACCCAGCGTGAAGCTATAGTCAACCTCAATAGCTCCAAGGAGATCAGGGATCATATGCAAAAGAGTTACATCAACTAGCAAAGTGGCGTCAATATACATTATTACTATCAACAATTATACACAAAAAAATGGGATGGAAACTCACCAATGACCAAACATCCTGGTTTTTACATGAATATCCATCGCCAATTTATCAAAGCTGGCCACAGTGTTGAAGACTATACAATTCTTAACGCAGTACTCCTATTGTTACTCCACACACTCACATGGGAAGTTGTGAAACAGAACTTGCTGTTCAGGGGCTCTTTGTTGACCCTTGAGAATGTCTCCACGGAATTGTTGTCCATGTATGACCAGATCTCTCTTGAAGAAAATACTTTGCGCAAGCAGTTGGCTTTCATGTCCAAGAGAGAACCTAATTTGAGTGGGAGTAAAAACAAAATGAAGAAGAAAAATCGACTTAAGCAAGAACCAAAACCCAATGACATATGTCATAATTGTGGCAAAAAAGGCCATTGGCGACCCAAGTGCCCCAAATCTAGAAAATCCAAGGAGAGCAGTAACGCCAATGTCTCCATTGTCCCACCAAAATCCGACACTCGTAAAGTCAGAAAAGTACTGATGGCAACCTACAATGGGATGCCAGGCAGTTTACTTCTCAATAGTGCTGCTTCATGCCACATGATCACCAATCAGGCCCATTTTATTGATTATCAGGGGGTTGATAACCAACACATATCCATTGGAGGTCTTAACTCCCTACCTGTAAAAGAGAAAGGTACCATTGTGTTCAGGACATGTTTATCCACCAGGACAAATGATATCTTGCTCCACGACATATTGCACATCCCTACACTTGGCACAAACTTAATCAGTTTGGGATCTCTACAGCATGCTGAAGCAACCATTAATTGTCTGAAATATGGCATTAGCTTGTTCTGGAATGATTGTGAGTTTATGTGTGCAAACCTAACCAGAGCACATGGTACTCTTTATCAAATTGAAGTTATGATAATGAGAATTTTTGATGAACAAAAGGCTTTCATTGCAAACAAATTGACCATGCAACTCTGGCATCATCAACTTGGTCATATTAATCCATGCACTATCAAAATGATGATGGATAAGCATTTAGTGGATAGTAGCTACTTCGTGAATTTGACCAACTTTGCAGCAGCTGTGCTGAAGGAAAGTTTATCCAACCTCCTCTCCCTGATTCTAGCAACATGTGCTATGAACAAAATAAGCTCTTGGTAATGGACCTCATTGGTCCAATGAGAGTCAAAACTTGGGATGGTAACCGGTATGCTCTAGTAGTGGTTGAGGTCAGTCAACGTTACCCAGCTGCAACTCTCCTTCAAAGCAAGGAAGAAGTCACCAATGCCATACGAGACATTGTAGCTTGTTTCGAACAAGATGGTGGAAAGTTCATGAAAATATTGCAGACAAACAATGGTACCAAATTTGTGAATGCTGAGATGACAAAGTTTTGTCAGAAAAACAGTATTAAACATCAAACAATGAACCCTTATTGACCTCAGCAAAACAGCATACCATTGCCATCCTTATGGAAATGGTGAGGAGCATGCTGCATAGCGCAAAGATGGATCTACAGTACTGGGGAGAAGCATTTATATATGCAGTATATATACGCTCTCTCACCTCCACCTCGGCGCCCCAGGGAAAGGTCCCATATACTGAGTAGAGTGGTTGAACCCCCAATATATCCTATCTTTGCATCTTTGGCTCCTTGGGATGGGCACATGTGCCAAAAGAGTCAGAGAAAGTTGGAATCCAGAGCAGTTCAAGTGTGGATGCTTGGTTAGTGGGCTGATGAGATGAAAGGTTATTGATTGGAAGATTTGGAAAATGGGAAACTTATTGCTTCAAGAAACGTCAAGTTCTTTGAAGACAATACTCTCAGTGAATTGGCATGTCTTGACCTAGGTTTGACACAATCAACCTCTGAAGAAATAAATGAATTTATCAATACCGCAAATTATTCTGAGTCAGACGCACCATGTAAGGTCTCCATTTCAAATCCTTTGTCAGAATCCAAGGTCAAAGCTCAACTTCAGGAGGAAAAATCCTCCGATGTAAAATAAGACACCAACACTTTAGTTAATGACTTGATGTACCCTTTGAATATGCTGATGTTGCTCAAAAGTTGCTAAGCACTGTTCAGGTGGATGGTAAACCTAGCGCCTCACAAATGAGTAGCGTCAGGCGGTTGCTAGTGTTGAGAGAGTCCTGGGCAGAGTCTCAGAAGCCTAGTCTTTTAGTGTAGTTTGGACTTGGAAAAATAAACAAGTTGCTTAGCAATCTAAGCCATAAGCCTGCAAGATGCTAGAGGGCTAGAGGTCAGCAAAGACCTTAGCAATGTTGATGTTTGGCAATAAATAGTGTGCCTGGATGGCACCGTAAGTACAAAAGTCAGCAGGCAAGGTCAGTAAGAGAGAGTTGGCAAGAATGTATCACTTAGTGACTCTGAGAACTTAGAATGCGCTAAAATGTGATCTGAATTGTGGAGCATAGGATTTGATGCTGGCTAAGACAAAATATGTACAGTATTTATAGGTGCTAAGTTGCCATGTTAATTAATCAAGAAAAATAATGACAAGTACTATGGAACGTAAAAGTCACTAAGCAATGGTGTCTGTCAAGTCGGCAAGCGCTAACTCAACATCCTAGCAGTGAAAATGGTCAAATGTGCAGGGACCATCAAGGAGCCTGTCTCAAGTAAGTTGCTACGCATTGGATAAGCAATAAGTGTCGCTGAAAGTGATCTGATGTCGGATCTTTGAGAAGCAGTGTGTTTTGATAGGCATTGCTAAAGGTCCTAGAGTTGGCTATCTCTGATTGGGGACCTGAAAAGGGGCCGGGCTGAAGTATCTTGATGATATCCTTATTTATACCAAGACTTTAGAGGAGCATTGTCGGATTACACGCATTGTGCTGGAACGTCTCTGCCAACACCAGCTCTATCTCAAGCCAGAGAAGTGTGAATTTGAGCAGACCAAGGTTGAATACGGACTGATCATTTCCCATGGAATGGCTGAGATGGACCCAGTCAAAGTGGCTGGTGTGGCAGAGTGGCCAGAGCCCAAGAACAAGAAGGAGGTTCAGGCCTTCTTGGGCTTCACCAACTTCTACCAGAGGTTCATTCAGGATTTCTCACACCATGCCTGGCTCCTCTTTGATCTCACCACTAAGGACACTCCTTGGCACTGGGATGTGGCACAGTGATACGATGCTGTACAGCATTCAGAGACAGAACATGCACCAGAAGTCAAAATAAACATTTAATATACAGGCTGAAAACTGTAAGCCTCCTGGTAGCAGTCTCTACAAAAGTATATTCCCAAAAACTGTAGCAGCAAGTTATGCACAGCGGCTATAGACAGACATGAAGTACGTTTTATAACAAATAGTGTTGATGCACTTCAGAATGAATAATATTATGTAGAGTAAGAAATACATACCTAGTGTCAATGCACTTCAGAATGAAGAAAGCAACAACACCAAAGAATGAAAATAATACTAAGATCAAGTGCGCACTGAGGCGCTTCTCATCCCACAGTAGGCATTCAACACTCCCACCTGATGAAGTGCCCACAGCGTCACTGGAGATCAAGATGAGAGAACTCGCCAACAATTCCCATCTTCCTCTAGAGCTTGTCGACTGTATTGCAAGCCAAAGGCTTGGTGAGGAGATCAGCTGCCATGTCATTGGAGGGAATGTAGACAGGCTTGATCTTGCCGTTGTAAATGGCCTGCCGGAGCCAAAACCAGTGCCGGTCGAGGTGCTTAAGATGGCCCATGTGCTCTGGCTGCTTGAACACAAGGATTGCAGACTGATTGTTGAGATTGAGGACAAGGAGTGTGAACTGTGGTGTGCCTATGTCTGCAAGGAAATTGCGCAGCCAGCACAGCTCATGGCCTGTTTTGCTTGCAGCCACAAATTTGGCCTTGGTAGTCAAAAGCGCCACGATGGTCTGTAGTTTCAACATCCAGCTCACTGCACCGCCGGCAACCATCAGGACAGAGCCACTAGTAGAACGACCATTGTCGAGGTTACCGCCGTAGTCTGCATCGGCAAACACGATGAAGTGGGAAGGGGAGGAAGAGGCAGCGTTGGCGGAATATTCAATTTTGTAATCCAGAGTACCGCGAATATAGCGCATAAGATGCTTGACTGCTTTCCAATGCTTGGGGCCTGGGCAGGCATTAAACCGGCACAGAACGCCAACCGCAAACGCTATGTCAGGCCACATGCACATAGCTAGGTAATGCAGCACTCCTGTTGCCTGGATGTAGGGGACTGTCCGCATTTCCTCTACCTCCTTGGGGGTTTGTGGCAAATCGGCCTTCAAGAGGTGAGTACCAGGATCAAGAGGAGTCAAAACAGCTTTGCTATCCAGCATGTCAAAACGAGAGAGGATCTCTGTTGCGTAAGCTCTCTGGTCAATCCAGAGCTTACGATTAGGCCTGTCTCAAGTGACCACAACGCCAAGGAGGCCTGTAGTGGGGCCAAGATGGCAAAGTTTGAAGAAACGATGAAGTTCGCTAATGACTTTAAGGATGGCCGATTTAGATTTTGAAGCGAGTGTCATGTCGTCAACATGGATAGGAATGATTATACGAACTCCGTCCCTGAGGTAGACGTAGATGCATGGGTCCGAGATAATACAAGCGAACCCCAACTTGACTAGGACTTGGTGTAATTGTTTGTTCCAAAGGTTTGTGCCTTGTCAAAGACCGTATATGCCTTGTTCTAGCTTAGCGCAAGCATCTCCTTTGCCGGGAAGACGCTTGATGTCGGCAGGGACATCCTCAGGAAAACCCTCTGGAAATTTCATATAGAGCTCAGTGTCAATAATGCCATGAAGAAAGGTGGATGAAATGTCGACAGACTCAAGGTGCATGTCCTCAGCCGCAGCCAAAGCCAAAACAGTACGCATGGCAGCCCAACACGCTGTCGGTGCGAACGTTTCATCAAAGTCAACACCTGGATGTTGGCTGAAGCCTTGCGCAACAACACAAGCTTTGAAGCGCTCAACAGCTCCGTCAGGTAGGTGTTTCACCTTGAACACCCACCTGGACCCAATAGCTTTATGGCCGACTGGTAAGTAGACTGCCTGCCAAGTACCATTGGTTTTGAGCGCGTTCATTTCATCAACTATAGCCTTATGCCATTCAGCAGCATTGTCGCTTGCCATTGCTTCACAAAACAAACGTGGGTTCACGTTGTGGGCGCCTACTTTACATGCCCAGGCCATGTTAGCGTAGAGAGCTCCATATCCATTGTCGGTCACTCCGTGTTCCACAAAAGCCTGTCCAGCTAGAAGCAAAGCCTCATGGGAATGGACATTGAGCACAAGGCTCACCTCCTGCTCTCTGTGGTTGTCAACGGTGCTAACGTTGACCTCCCATGGGGGCTGCTCTTGGGGATCTTTGGGGTATGGTGACGGCGGTAGTGGTGGTGGTGGCTCTTGAACCAAGGGAGATTCATGGTTGTCCTGACACTCAATAGTGTCATAGTAATTGGCATTAGGTCCACGTGTCAGTACTTGCGTCCGCTGGCTGGGTTCTCGAGGTGGAGGCAAGGGTCGAGGCTGGCATGGTGCTTGTGTCCTGAGGTGTTCATGTGAGCCGAGGGTATCTTCCACCGCACTTGGACAATCTCCCACCGAACTGGGAGTAACTCCCACCAATTCAGGCGATTCATTGTCACTGGTAAGAGGCATCAGTGGGCTATCATCATTGAAGATGTCTGCGACGTCGTCTGACAGTTCAGCTGAGTTGTCCTGATTGCTTTGACTGCCATCAACTGAGTGTGGTGGATGTACGTGTTCAATCAGTTCACTGGTGACATGTGTATCAAAGTCGAGCAGGGAATTGAAGACATGGAGAGGGGGTGATGGAGTGTTTGAAAAGGATAGGCCTGGGAACCGCGACTTGTCAAATATTACATCTCTTGATACAACAATTCGCCTTGTTTTAGGAATGTATACCTGCCACCCAACATGATTGTCGGAATACCCAATGAATATGCCCAGCAACAAATGCCCTTGAGTTGTGTTGTGGGGTAAAGCTGAGGTAGGGCAACGATTGTGAACATGGCAATACGCGCTTAAAGCCTATGTCCAAAAACTTGGTGGCAGATTCGCTTTGGACAACATAGCGGTTACGCTTTCTTCAATTGTTTGGTTCATTTGTTCCGCTATGCTGTTCTGCTGGGGTGTTGCAGTATTTGTGAACTCCACGCATATTCTCTCTGACTTGCAATAGTTCATGAATTTGTCGGATGTATATTTGCCGCCCTTATCAAAATGCACACACTTGATAGCCTGCTCTGTGTGACGTTTGACTTGCGCTTTGAAAATGTTGAAAGTGTTTAATGTGTTGCTCTTTCTGTACATGTCATGTACTTCCATCCATTTTGTTTTGTCATCCACAAAAGTTACCCACCACTTGCAGTTTGAGAGGTGCCCTCCGACTCGCATTAGTCCATGCACATCACTGAAGATTCTGCCAAGAACTTCCGGTGCTCTGTCTGCAGTATGTGGGAAAGGCACTCGGTGTTGCTTTCCTTGAAGACATAGTTTGCATATACATGGTAATGGTACATCAGATGACAACTTCAAGTCTTGCGTAAGGTCGTTTGAGATCAGCTGCTCCAACCTGTCAGCTCCAAGATGACACATTCTTCAATGGAGGAGAGATTTGTTGACTTTTGCAGACAATGTTGGGCCTATGTAGGATACATTCACGGCATGTGGTGGCGACAAAATGAGAGTTTTGCTGTCCAGATATGATGTTAGGCTCTTGTTAATAGTGGCAGAGAATACCAACTCGTTATCAATAGAAAACAATACCTTCTGCTCACAAAAGGTCACAACAAAGCCGCGATGCACAGAGAGGGTGGTAATAAAGAGCAAATTGTTGGTTAATTCAGGTACAAAGAGAACATTGGCGAAGATAACATTGTTTAGTGGCTTCTCATCATGGCCCTTCCCTCGTGGCCTGAACCTGATTGCCCCTTTTCCGACTGAATACACCGTAGCGTTATTAGCAAGACAAATTGGTACCCTCCAAGATTTAAACGAGTCCGGCAAGAACCATTCACAATGTGGCGTCATAGAACTTGTGGCGCCCAAGTCTGTGTTCCATAGCATGTCAGAAGGTGTGGCCATTGGCAGAGAAGATCTACAAACTGCTGCTTCTGCTTTTACAGCCGGACCATTGCAGCCCTCTTCAACCTTTGACATGTCGCCAGCTTTGGCTGCATCCGCTTTGGCATTGTCTTGGTGTCCTCCCCTCTTCTTTTGCTTGTTACCGGAGTCATCCTTCTTGGGTAGGGCGTGGGCGGCTGGAAGAATCGGGCACTTGGTAACTTTATGTGTGCCATCACATATATAGCAGGTAATAGATTGGGCTGCGGCGGCCATGGCATTGTTTTCAGCAGCGGCGTGTTGGACTTCTTTGGTTCAAAAATGAAAAGCTTCTTCAACAGTGTCATTCATAAGATTGTTGAGCATCAGTACAGAAGATATGAATGATGCATATTCCTTGTGAGGGAGTGCACAAAGCATAGCCATAGAGCATAGTTCATCGTCGAGCATTTCTAGCGTGTAGACCAGTGACATAGTTCCATCGGGGCCGATGATTGGTGCAGGGCAAAGCATGTGGATGTGCTGCAATGCACCTTTAACTCAGGTGCAGAGCTGAGTGAGGGTCTCGTTTTCATGGAGGCAAATATTGAACAAGTTGCTTAGTGAGTTGAAGCGAGCATTAGGTGCCGACTTAGAGTGTATTTCACGTAGTTTTGCCCACATCAGGGCCGGCTTGGTTTTGATTGCGTCGACATGAATTTTATTACCTTCATCAAGACCTTGGTAGATCTTGCCAGCTGCACAATCACTACGTAACTGGTAGGAGTTCTAGGCGTTGATAGAGTTCATGTTGCCAGGCTCAAGGAGTGGCAGAAATTCTTTGCCTGTAACGATTCGTGCTCTGCCTACTGACATGAGTTGTCCAAACATGATCTTTTCCCATTCTGTGTATTTGATGGTTCCAAGTCTCAGTGTCAATTGTCGGCTGATGTCGTCTATGATAGGCGAGTATAGCGGAACTGGTACACACGGAAAAAGTAATGTTGGGTGATTAGTTGATGGGAAGGAATCTCAACAGTGCTGCAACGTTGGAGAATGGAGTGGTATACAATTCTAACTTCAGTGTGAGTCTGTGGGGCCGGGGCCCATAACCTGTAGCAGCAAGTTATGCACAGCGGCTATAGACAGACACAAAGTACGTTTTATAACAACTAGTGTTGATGCACTTCAGAATGAATAATATTATGTAGAGTAAGAAATACATACCTAGTGTTGATGCACTTCAGAATGAAGAAAGCAATGACACCAGGGAATGAAAATAATACTAAGATCACGTGCGCGCTGAGGCGCTTCTCATCCCACAGTAGGCATTCAACAAAAACACCCCAATAAATACACAGGAAGTATAGCAGAGGGACAAGGGATCAGCTCAGAGTCATCAAGTCAATAATAGTCAGTCACTGTAATGGGGAGGGGAAGCATGAGGGCTGGCAGAGGCAACAAAATTGGGATCAGATTGTGATGATCTGTATCAAAGAAGCAGATCTACTACTACCTGATTTGGCATGGCTAAATGGAGGAAGAAGGAAGAAGCATGGAATGCAGGGAAGGAATAAAAGGGGAAAAAGAAGATTTATGAATGGAAGCCAGACAAAAGGGGCAGGAGCAAATGGGGCAGAGGCAAATGGGGAAGGAAAAGCTAAGAATAGCAAAGAAGAATGATGGCTTCCAGAACTGACTAGTGGCACCAAGACAATGGCCAAAAAGGGAATAGTGGAAGCAAATAGGATCAGTGGAAGTAGGAATGAAATGGTGGAAGATAAATGATGGCACCCAAAATAAGAAGAACAATTCAAATAATGGGTTGACAAATGGGCTTGGTAGTCAAGTGACAAGGTGGTCTGTGCACTGTGGAGAAAGGTATAAATAGGCTAGGTAAATTAAAGAATAATCAGGCAATTAATAGGCAAAGGCTCAGTGGTTCCCAGGGAGTGAATCACTTAGGCTGGAGTTTGTTGAGAACCTCTACCTTTCAAAGTATTATATATTTTGAAAAGTAACCCTCAAAACACCAAGTTTATCATCAAGCAACAGTATGGATTTGCAGTAACTTTCTAAGACTTCAAGAAAGCCCCAGAACTATCTGTAATACTCTAACCAAGTACTACAACAGCAGACTGCCTTTGATGCCCTCAAACAGTTCAAAGCCTGTCCTCCTATTCCCAGATGATGACTCTCCCTTCCAGGTGGAAGCCGATAACTCAGATTTTGCTACTAGAGCCGTCCTCTCTCAGCAGTCAAAGGAGGACGGTAAGTGGCATCCTGTGGCTTTCTACTCCAAGAGTCTCAATGCCGTGGAGCACAAATATGAGATCCATGACAAGGAGATGTTGGCTATCATTTGGTCATTTAAGGAGTGGCAACATTTCCTTGAGAGTGCCAGGCATAAGTTTGAGGTGTGGACTGATCACAAGAACCTAGAGTACTTTCAGAGGGCCAAGAAACTTAACCGCCGGCAGGCTCAATGGTGTCAGGGGACTTCCTTTTCCGGCCATCCCGGAGATCTCCAGGACCCCCTGGACTTCCTTTTCCGGCCATTCCCTTTTCTGGCCATCCCGGAGGTCTCCGGGATGCTCCCTTGCAGTCGTCGGACTTTTCCGAGATGTTGTACAGTCATTCTCACGCCCCTGCCCCCGCACTGATGCGCCACGCCGTGGCAGAGGAATCCTTAGACTTGTTCTCTTTGGATTTCCCTCTGCCAGGTGATTAGTTACTTCCCTGTAATATGTACTGTCTCTCATACACTTCGGATTTCCCTCTGCCAATTGTGTGACTTAGCCACAACCTTCGGAGGTCGCCCTTACAGATGGTCCTTGTATCTGGCCAACTTTGACTTTTCATTGCACCACAAACCTGGGCAAAGCATGGGCAAGCCAGATGCGCTTTCTAGGTGAGCTGATCATGGTTCTGGAGCTAGTGACAATGACAATATTGTACTTCTGAAGCCAGAGCTCTTTGCTATCTGTGCTCTAGAAGGTGTAGTTGGCCAGGGAGAAGAAGCAAGCATTCTTCAAGACATCTGCCAAGGTAACCAAAAGAGCGCTCAAGAAGACCTGGTAGCCAAGGCTGCTCTAGCCCTGCATGCGCAGAAGAAAGCTGGAGTGAAGTCAGTTTGCACTAACGAGTGGTCTTTGGAGAATGGTCTTCTCACCTTCTGGAGGCGCATTTATGTACCCAACCTACCTGACCTCCGAAGGCGGATTGTTGAGCAGCATCACAATTCTTGGATTGCAGGCCATCCTGGCAAGTGGAAGACACTGGAATTGATTTTTCAGAATTACTGGTGGCCTCAAATGTTATGATATATTGGCTCTTACACCTCCACCTGTGACCTCTGCCTTTGAACTAAACCTCGTCGTCAGCCTCCCATGAGACAACTTCACCCTTTGCCTATTTCAGCTGAGCGTTGGAGCGTGGCCTCAGTAGACTTCATTGTCGAGTTACTAGATGCTCATGGATACGATGCAATCATGGTAGTAGTAGATCTCTGTAGCAAGCGTGCTCACTTCATTCCAACACTCATCACCTGCTCTGCTATAGGTGCTGCTAACCTGTACTGGAAGCATTTTGGAAACTCCATGGGCTGTCCGATGCCTATGTCTCAGATCATGGACCTCAGTTTGTGGCAGAGTTTACTAGAGAACTGTCTTGTCTGCTTCATGTTAAACTCCACACCTCCACTGCCTACCACCCCCAGTCCAATGGCTAGACTGAACGTGTCAACCAAGAGCTGGAACAATATCTTCAGCTTTTCTGCAATGAACGACAGGATGACTGGAACGACCTATTACCAGAGGCTGAGTTTCAATACAACAACCATGTATATGCTGCCACCCAGATGTCTCCCTTCCTTCTGGACACCGGTCGACACCCTCAGATGGAATTTGAGCCTCAGGGACAACCTTCAGAAAATGAAGCTGTTAATGAGTTCCTAGATTGGACGAAGGCAGCCCAAGAGGAAGCTAAGGCAGCCTTAACTAAGGCAAAGGATGACATGGCTCGCTATTATGATTGTGGACAAACTCCAGCCTCCAAGTACAAGCCTGGAGATCGAGTCTATTTGGATGCCTCTGATATCGCTACTACTTGACCTTCTCAGAAGCTCTCTCATCATTGTCTAGGACCCTTTCCTATAGTAAAGCAGGTAGGCCCACTAGCCTATCGACTCAAACTGCCTAGTGGAATGAGCCAACTCCATCCAGTCTTCAATGTGGTAAAGCTCTCTCCTGCACCAGATGATCCAATTCTAGGCCGATGTCCACAGCCACCACCACCTCCAGTCCTGGTAGACAATAGAGAAGAGTATGAAGTGGAATGGATCCTAGACAGCCGACTCTTCAGAAATAAGCTTCAGTTCAAGGTCAAGTGGAAGGGCTATGGAATTGAAGACATCTCTTGGGAGCCACAAGGAAACGTCCATGCTCCTGTCTTGGTCCAGGAATTCTATTAACAGTACCCCAATGCTCCCTGGGCAATCAGAGGCATCTACTCCCTTTCCAAGATCGACCAGGCTGTCCAAAATTACTTCTACTCAGCACGTCAAGACACTGCACTCTAGAGGGGGGGTGATGTCAGGGGACTCCTCATTTCTCCCTTCTTTCACTCCTTATTCCTTCATTCTTCCTCTATTTATTTCCTTATTTCTGCTGTCACTCTTTTACTTTACTGCTTCTATTCTTTCAACACTATCTATTAGTACTATTCTCAGCTCTTGAGATGCTCTGGTTCTTTAGTTATCATTCAAACAAGTGTAGCCAACGCTTCCAGAGGCTTAGTAAGCATCCAGAGGCTTAGTCATCTCAAGGCTAGCCTCCAAATTACTAAGCAAGTCACATGAGACATGTGCATGACCTCTGGCAAAGGCAATTTCTGAGTTTTTGATTATTTTCAGAGATTTTCCTTTTTTAGATTATAAATTTTATTGTGGCTTTTGTCATACTATACAGTTACTTCCCATGCTTCTGGAGCCTTGGAAGCGTCACTCCTGGCATAGGGAATCCCTAGACTTGTTCTCTTTGGATTTTTCTCTGCCAGGTGAGTAGTTATGGTTGTATTACCTATATATACTTTGGATTTCCCTCTGCCAGCTGTGTGACTGAGCCATAGCCTCCAGAGGTTGCCCTTACAATCTCACAGCTCATGTTCAGCCAGCTGATGCTGGTATCATTCAATGCTTCAAATCTCATTACCATGCCAGCTTCATAAATTGGGCCATTGATTGTTATGACAGTGGTATTCACCCTGCAGATATTTATGACATCAATATTCTCAAAGCTATGTGTTTGGCCAACATTGCATGGAAAGAAGTCAATACCACAACAATATGTAATTGCTGGAACAAATGTAGTATTCTCCCAGATACACTTATTGACTCCACATCCAGTTCATCCACTACTCCACTGGTCTCTATCTCATCTCTTCTAAACAGTGAGGCTGAAGTCACAAACATGCTATCTCATTTGGAAAAGATCAGGGTTCTTCAACCCAATAACCAAATGGACATAAATGAACTACTCAACCCTGCAAATGAAGACAAGACAAAGGAGGAGATTGAGAAGGACATTTACAAAGCAGTTTTGGAACGACATCAGGCAGAGGAGGATAGGGAGAAGAATAGCGGTGATGAAGCATTGATCAACTTGGATAAGAAACCATCCCACCAGGAAGCACTCACTGCAGCCTCAACAATCCTCAAATACGTATTTGACATGGATGATCCGTTTGCACGTAAGTTGGAGACAATTCTTGCAAGCTTTGGACACCAAACATGCATTGATGAGTTCCAATCCCTCCGTCCTACAACAATCAATCAGTATTTTACCTCATAAGATGTATAAAATGGTAGAATTAGTCTATTTTACTATAATTGACCAAAATAAAGCCTTAGATATGACCCTACAACGATTCCTCTTGAAACCCATAACCCCCAATAACCCATAACTTTTGGCTTCCACGGAGGGGCCATGGGTTATGAGAAGTTTGACTGTAAATGAAAAGGAAACAAAGGGCCGGCGAGTTGATCTTCGCCCGAATTAACCACGGGCAATAAAACTCTTGCGTCACATGTTCATCAAATTCGGGATTTTGATGAAGAGGAACATCGCGTCATCCGGAATTGGACGATTGCTTTTGAACCTGACTTTTCTTTGAAACCAAAGAAGTTGAATTCAATACATTCTGGCGATATCTATGCTACGTTTCTTTGGTCATCCTCACTCTGTCTTTACCAGGGACGCAAACGAGATGGCCACTTTGAATGGCTTATATACGATGAATGTCCTCCCATCGTACTTATGAGATCGAAGGGATTGCGTAACCAAGTACGGGTCAACTAAGCATATCAAATAGAGATAAGGATTTATTCGCTCTCCGGGACGCTTCAACTCGACCCTCATCCACAAATGCGCTAACATCGGTAGAAAATTCCGTATGAAGCATGGGACGAACTCATAATGCCCTGCCACAAATACAAACGATGTTGACTCTGATTCCAATGTTGACCGTTTTTGATGCATTGGGAGTATAGTCGAAGCACTTAGTTCGTTGCCGATCTTTGGGTATCTGAAGATGATACTGTAAGGGGTCGACAGAAAGTTGGTTGGAAAGTGAAATGACGATGTGTTTTGATACGTATCGCAGCTATCAGAACATGTACAAACGATGGCGACTCTCCTCTTTTTCG
>QLOM01000410.1:0-11564 GCA_003313785.1 Termitomyces sp. MG148
ACTGTATAGGCCTGAGGTGAACATGTACCTCCGGTAGATACAATCAAATATATATTTAAATCTTGGAGCTCGAGGCACACACCTACATTTACTGGAAAGCAAATTGAGGCTCAGCGGCCTTGACACCAAATGGCACAAACCTGGTGCTAAATATTCCGGTCAAGGTGCAGCCTGTGCTTTCTCCACATCTGGAGAAAGCAATAAGCAACATATACGCTTCCCAGCAACAGGAGGAGATAGAAGAACAATTTGCAGCAAGATTTGCTGCAGCTCAGCGCCAACAAATCTTCAGAGGTCACCAAGGACAACCTCTGTCAACAGTCGAGTCAGTATCTACCATCCCAGTGGTAGAGAGTCACAATGTGGAAGTGGAGAAAGTGAATTCTCTGCAAGTCAAGTGTGAGTCAGTGGAGAAACCTCCATTGAATAACAAAGTGCCACTGGTGGAGAAGTTTGCCAAGAGGGTAGCGTATCAGCAAATGCGCAACCAAGACCTGAATTGCCAGGGACACTCTTGGATCAACAATCAGAGTATCGTGTTTGATGGGATAATGCCCATCGACAAAATGTGAAGGCAATATGTCCAATGGACAGGTCAGCCAGACAGTGGGAGTAGTAACCCTCCCACTGCACCATCAAGTCATTGACAGTGATCAGAGGACCAAGGTGGATGAGATGCTCCATCTCATTGGAATGATACAGGGAGACATTATACAGGTCAGCGATCTGTATGAGCGTTCTCCATGGTATCTCCTGCTGAAGGCAGGAATAAAACACTTGGTCTGACTGAGGCAACAAAGGTGTATAATGAGAATATGCACCAGTGCCTCAGTAGCATTATTGACAATGCTGTAGGTGTAGCTTTATGCCTACTAGAGGGAATAAAACCATAGAAAGCGGAATCAAGACATATTCACCCATATTGGGGTGAATCCAAGTTCAGTGACTTGGAGAACTGGACAATGGATGTGTGCAACCATCTGGCAGCTTGTCAGTATGGTGGTGATTGTCTGGATCGAGAACGAGTCTTTGTTCTTTCCAAGTTCTTGGATGGACCAGCCAAGAATTGGTTCCGACATTATGTCTTGCACTACAATTGTGCAAGACAGCAATGGACATTCAAGAATGTGATCCTTGAACTATACAATCATTTTGTGAGTGCATCTACAATGCAGGATGCAAGAGAGGCGTTTATTGTGACCTCCTATACCAAGAAGCTTGGAGTTCAAGGTTTCTATGACACCTTGATAGACCACACGCAGAACATGTCGATTTACTCAGACAACTGGATAATGATAGAGACATTCCTGCGTGGGATACCCAATGCAATGAGAGAATCTCTCATCTGCGATGACGGGCTCTTGCCCAAAGTCAATACAGTGGAGGAATTTGTAGTGCACGCATTGTGCTACGAGCAAGCCCACAAGATTGCAAAACACTTTGAGCTGCTCTGCTCAAAGACGTGCACAACAAAAAGACCGGAACCGCAGAAGGTAGGCACCTTCTGGGCATGTTAAAAGGATATAATTGGAAATACAAACCCTTGGTTTGTGGTCAGATCAGCACCAGGCCAGGAGCAACACTTCCGGAGTGACCACCCATTGGATAGATGGGACCAACCGGTGCAGGACCCCCAGTGAGGGCCACACTGAGATAGTGATTATGTAAAGCAGGCTGCTGACGTTGTCAAGACGTCAAATGGGCCTCCAAGAATGGAAGCAGGTCACCCCTTCACGGCGAACACGTGCTTTAAGTGTGGATGTCCTGGACATTACACTAAGAAATGCTCAGGTGGTGGTGGAAGACCAATGGCCAAGCCACGTGCATATGTATGCACGGCACACACAGCTATTCCTGATGAGGAAGGAGTAGACTCAGAGAACAAACCTGATATTGAGGATGATGAGGTGGAGCACCTCAACAATGATGCGCCAGAGGCTGGAAATGCCTTTGACCTGGAAGAGTTGTCAGATAATGAGTATGTCAAGGTCGACGTATACGACAACAATTACTATGTCTGGAAGTCGGATCCAGAGTTCATGGGAGCTCTGATGGACTACTTGGCAAGCACACTCAATTGACCGATCAGGGCTGCCAATGTAAAGGTGTATAAAGTGCACCTTTGCAAGGTGCTGAAGAAGCTAGCAAGGCCAGCACTGAAGCGTGAGGACAAAGAGTGCCTTGTGTCGTATGTTGAGGTCAATGGCCACAAGGCATGGACCTTGTGGGACTCAGGAAGCACCACAACTGGGGTAACACTGCAGTTCTGTCAAGTGCACGATGTATATGTGAGTAAGCTGAAGGAACTACTAGTCCTTCAGCTAGGCACTGTGAGCAGCCGAGCTGTAGTCCAGTTTAGTACACAGGCAACGATTGCTTGCACAAGATCAAAGTCCAAGGAATACTTGGACATAGTGAACTTCAATCGCTACAACATGATTATAGATATGCCCTATATGCGGAAGCATGATGTTTTTCTTGATTTCAAGAAGAATGAGATTGTAGTGGATGGCAACGCCATCCCTGCCATATGAGTGACTGTGGATAACGGCAATGGATGACTCCATTGACATCATGCCATGGAGAAGAAGTTGCTAGTCAGATGGAACTGACTAGACGGTGGCAGAAAAGCGCCCACCATAGAAGATGGAGAGGACAAGGAGCAAGCTTGTGTGAGCTTGCCAGTGGATAGTCCAGCACTGATGGTGCTAGAAAGTGAGGCTTTAGAGTATAAGTGTACTCTGAAGAGGGGGGAAGGCCCTAAGAAGAAGCATAGAAAGTCTGAGGATAAGAGGCCTCAGCACATGTTGAGCATGGAATGCCAGCCAACGTCGTCAAAAATCAAGGTCAAGGACCTTGTGTCAAACAATGAGTGGGAGGACAAGACGTTCTCCAAATGTGCAAATAGGTTGATTTGGGATTGACCTGTACCTCATCCCATGTTTGAGTAGGCATTCAATCCACAAATGCCTGCCAAGTGGAATAAACTCGTGGTGTTGATGTACACGTGGAATGGACTATGCTGGATGCAAAGAGAAGAATTGTATTGTCAAGCTAAGAACAATGAGATTCCCTACTGAGCAAGGTATTTTTTGATGGACTCTCCGTGACATCACAGCGAAGCAAAGGAAGTGTGCCTGTACGACTATACACACTGAATGAGATTGAACTGAGGATTTTTGCCCTCAGAGAAAAGTATGCTTGCTCGGTGGCATGAGCAAAGGTAACCATGTGTCTATGCAGAGGCATGGATCAGAAAGGTAAAGGTAAAACCATTGGTTTTACGGAGGAAGATATTCTAGGCCTGCGGCTACAGTGGCAGCAGGAATTTGCAGATATCTTGAACGGAACCAAGGAGGAATTACCTTCTTGGCGTGAAGTGAATCATGAGATCAACCTTATTGATGAGAATAAGGTCTATAAGTATCATCTGTTGCAATGCCCAATGGCGCTGCAATAGCAGCTCTGAGACAAGACTAATTGGTACTTGCGAGCTCAGTGGTGGGAGGCGAGACCTGCCTCCCAAGCTGCACTTGTCAGGGGACAGATCCTCAGACTGTCCACCTTAGCCTTGCTTAGTCTGTGTTGATGTTGGCACCCACATCTAGCCACCATCCAGACTACTCCGGCCCTATCCTGCTCCATCTCTGTCTTGGCATTGACACCTGACAGGTCAGCTGGTCTTTGGACTCACTCTACTTGCTGGCAGGCCTTTATGCCATTGGCTGGCTTACTCATACAGGCTTTTATGCCATTGGCTGGCTTACTCATGCTGACTGTTGCTTACTCATTAGTGCTTAGTACATACCGGCTCTATTAGTCAATATACCATAGTCATAGTGTATCCGATGTAGTATATAAGTAGGACTAATGGATGGAACATCCCCAGTCCTAGCAATAGCATTGCTTCTGGGTTTACACATTAGCATTACTGTGAGCTCCTCAGTGACGACCTTGCCTTCTGCTCTTGTCCTTCTGCTCTACTCTTTGTCAGTGGCCTGTCTTCTTGCCTGCCAGTTGCTTGTCACTGTGCTCGCTTGACACTTGCCCCACTTGGTGGTTGGCTTGAGTGGTTGATGCATCTGCCTGGCTTTCCACAATAGAGCATTTCCTTACAGCACTGTTGTTGTGCATCCCGAAGAAGGATGGTACCCTGAGGACTGCGTTGGATGCACGCCAATGCAATGACAATATGGTGAAGGATGTGACTCCACTTCCAGATCAGATAGGAGACTGCAATGCTCCTGCAACGTTCTAGAGGTTGATAACCTCTATCTTTCAAGATGTGATTGGAAGATTTGTCCACATATATTTGGACAATATACCAATTCCATTGAGGAACATGAAGAGCACCTTTGTGTCATATTCAAGCAACTGAGGCACAACTTGCTGTACCTCAAATAGAAGAAATGTGAGTTGTATGCTGAGACAGTAGATTGTCTTGGACACAAGATCAACAATCAACGTATTGATGCAAAATGTAGAGTTTGTTGAACTAATCAGAGAGACTCCAATTAGTGTAGACAACTAAACTTTACTTTCGCGAGTTTTCTGGGGCTATGACACAGAAACTAACACTTGTAATGAAGTTGTAATGGTTTTTGTAGTTTTATTTTATTATTATAATGAACCAAAGCAGTTCACAATATAAATGGTCTCTGAAAAGATACTAAAAAGTGACTCTAGTGAAGTCAACTAAATGATAGGCCTAAGCAGTCCACTCTCTGGGACTCCAAGCCATACAAATGGTTTATTCAATAGATTAACAAAGTTATGCTTAGTTTGAGTGAACTTAGTTCACACAAATATGGGCAATAAACTTGATTAAAGCTGGTCTGAATTACTCTAACTGGTTGCCTAAGTAGTCCACTCCCTGGAAACCCTGAGCTGCACAGGTATTTCTTTGGCTGGGTCGCTCTTTTCTTCCCCTATTTATATCTCTTTGAATGCGCACGGACCACGTGTGATTTGCATGTCAGTGGGCTTCCTATTGGTCTGGGTATAGGCTAAAGTTTGAGCCATCCAGGTGCCAATTCAATAAAATGTATTGAATTGTAAAAATTGCTCTGACTGCCTGTTTCAGGTTTGTTCTGGCCTCTGGTTCTGTCATTCCAGTGTCCAAGACCTGCGGAGGGTCCTTCCGTTGTGTCCACGTGGTTCCAGGGTGTCTGGCGGTGCCCAGGAAGGCAGGATAGCACCATTATAGGCCTTAGTAGGGCTCTGAGAAGGAAAAGTCACAAAGGTTTGATGGAATTTGATCCTAGATCTTTGATTGATTCCATCAATTCTTAATTTAGACTGATTTTGGTATTTGGATCTTGATTCAGGATTAGATAGCTTAAATCTAATCTATTTTGATGGCTGCTGAGTGCTGTGCTATTTTCAGCTTGATCTTTGATTTTGGATCCTTCCATGATCAAATCAGCTTCTTTAACACAGCCACATCTTGCTTATCATTCCCATCAAGATCTAACTCTGAATCATCAATAATTGATTGATAGAAGTCTTGGCTATCACTATTTTGTCATTACTTGAAGATATGCCTCTAACTTGACCATCTGGGCACCGTTTGACATGATTTAGCCAGTTTTAGGCTTGTCAGGAGGCGCGAAACATTATGGTATGTATAGCCTACAGGTTTTGGCTAATGATCATGTCTAGCTTACAGTTTTCAGCTTATTTTAGACATGTTTTAGGTTTCTTTGTTTTCCTTGTACCATTCCAGGAATACAATTATGTTTCCGTTTCCACCATGGTGGGCCGCCGTATCAATGTCCAACGATTTGTTGGACTGGTGAACTATATTGGCAATTGCTTGCCCAATATAATGGCATATACTAGACCATTAATGTTATTATTTAGAACAGAGCTCCATTCATCTGGAGACCCATACACCAGCAGTGTTTTGAGATGATCAAGCAGATCTGCTCAAAGATGCCAGTAATACAGCCCATAGATCCTAGGCATGATGAGCTGATTTGGCTCATCTGTGATGCATCAAAGACAGGAGTTGGTGCAATGTATGACCAAGGAAGTTTTTGGCAGAATTGCAGACCTGCCGGCTTTATGTCAAGGAAATTCACCTTGGCATAGCAGAACTACGCTGTCCATGAGCTGGAGACGCTGGCAATACTTGAGGCACTCCTCAAGTGGGAAGATAAGTTGATGGGATACAAAATCCACATCATAACTGACTATAAAGTGATTGAGTTCTTCAAGACTCAAGCAACCTTGTTCTCCTGGCAACGCCGGTGGATTGATTACATGTCACAATATAACTTTGACATCACATATGTCAAAGGTGAATTGAATAAAGTCGCTGACTGTCTCTCGAGGTATTTCAAGAGCGATAAAGTTGGTGAACATCATGACACACACAAATACATCAATGCGGACATTTGCATTGATCCACAGAGCAATGATCTACTGTATCATTGCTACAAGGAGATAAAGGAGCATGTGGTGGAGCTTTGTGCCATACAAGCAAACAAACTTTGATGAAGTCAACGCTTGCAGAAACGGCACAAAGCTCGAGACATCAAAACTGAGCAACTAAAGCAGGCTCAGCCCAAGGAGATGGAAATGTTGAGGTCCGATGCAGAAGCCGGTGGTCTTGGACCGTCTAGCCAAGACATTACACTTGCCAATGTGCTGATGCCAGCAGGAGAGTATACTGACTCTTCTGTACTTCAGGACAATGAATTCCTATGCACTGTACATAGGAAATACAACCAGGATTTGTTCTTTGCTGAGATTCAGCAAAATGCAGCAGCTCACCCACAATTCAGTGTGGATGAGGACAGACTGATCCATATCTTGAATGTTTGAGGACGTAGAGTGGTATGCCTACCACACGACTGAATTATCATTACATGGATTGTGATGCAAGCTCATGAGAGCGTTGGTCACTTTGGTACCAACAAGACCCTAGAATACCTGAGGCAGTGGTATTGGTGGCTTCAGATACAGTCGGAAATAACAAAGTTCTGTCAGACCTGTGAGGCCTGCCAGCGTTCAAAGATGAGCAACCAGAAACTTGCAGGGAAATTACATTCTCTGCCTGTTCCGACAAAACTTTGAGACTCTATTGGGATGGACTTTGTTGGTCCATTCCCCAAATCCAAAGGTTATAATTACCTTTGGGTGGTAATCTGTTGCATGACCAGCATGGTGCATCTGATACTGGTGCACACGACCATTACCACGTCAGGGTTATTTTGGATATACTTGCAAGAGATTGTAAGGCTGCACAGCCTTTCAAGTTCCATTGTGAGTGATAGAGACGCAAAGTTCACGTCTCACTGGTGGCGGGAGCTTCACAAGCTCCTAGAAGCTAAGCTACTCATGTCGACCTTGTTCCATCCACAGACGGATGGACAGATGGAGTGCACAAATCAAAGTATCATGCAGATCTTCCGTACAGTAGTCTGACTAGACCAATGTGATTGAGTAGATAAGATCCCTCTGACTGAGTTTACAATCAACGCAAGTGTGTCAGAGACAACTAAATACAGACCATTCAAGCTCAATGGAGGCTACATGCCCTCCATGTTACAGGAGCTCAGAGGAGACAATGTCATTCACAAAGGAGTGAAAGACTTTGCACAAAAAGCATTGGAGAATTTAGTCAACGCGCACGATGCAATTATTGCAGTGCATGTTGTCCAGGCACAACATGCGAATGATCAACGCAGTAATGAGCCTGAACTAACGCCTGGCACGTGAGTATATCTGTCCACAGAGAATCTTAACCTCCTAAAAGGGAGGGCGAGGAAGTTGTGTCCAAAGTATATTGGCCTATACAAAAACTTGGTTATAGAACCAAGTATATCAAACTATGTACTAGAGTTGCCTGCAGCTCTACTAGCTAAGTATATCATATCCAAGTTCCATGTATTGTTACTCAGACAATACAACGTGAACAATGATGGAGTGTTCCCTAATTGGGTGACACCCGAGACTTATGACTTTGGAGCCATTAATAAACAAGAGTGGTTTGTTGAAGAGATCCTGGGCCATCAATGGGGAATGCACCTCAAATTTGAGGTGCAATGGAGTGCTGGTGATACAACATGAGAGTCATATTAGACCTGTGCAAAGCTAGCAGCTTTGGATTGGTACTTAGAGCTGCAAGGCATCAAATACCCAAGTCAGCTTGCTAAGCACTCACGTGCTTAGACTGAGTAAGCCAGATTTGATTGCAATCAAATCTATTATCTTATTGCATTGCAATAAGATGACATTTGGATCAATCTTGATCCATACAAATAAGATGGATAAGATGCGCCATCTGATCAGATAGTACAGATCAGGAGAGGTGGATCTTTTGATCAAATCAGGTTATGTAACCTAATGAGTAAGGATTTTTTCTTTTCTCTCACCAACGACCACAACGTCTTCGTAAAATATTGTACCCGTCTCAAGGTACGATGCCTCAGCAGCATCCTCAGAACCCACAGGGTTCTGGAGGAGGGGGGGAGCTGCCTCCACAGCAACAACAACAACAGCCATCAATGACAACGCCAAGTGTGGCATTGTTCCTGATGATGTCTCAGTTTGGGCAGCCTCCTGCCCAATATGGACAACAACAATTTTATTCTCAATTCATGCCAGTTCTGTACTTTTCAGAACCAGCTGGTCCTGGACAGCAGATGAGTCAGCAGCAGGTGATGCGGGGCATGCCAATGCAGTTTCCGCTAGCGCTGACCCATAGTGTAGCTCCAATGGATGTCAATGAGGAGTCGTCAAGACAAGGATGAGTTGAAGTAGCTCTACCTCAACAACAGAGAAACTGGACACTACCTCTCAGAGAGGCTTATAGGAGAGAATAGAGGCAATTGCCTCCAAGAAGTCACCCAGCATGTGGAGGAGCACTGCACAAGTTTATAGGGCATAGGCAAGATGAGCCTGCGTCACAAGATTCAGTGCAAGGTCAACTCTGACCTCGAACGCCTCCTTGTTGGCGGTCCCCCTCTCCAAAGCGCACGTCATCTCCGTGGCGTGCATCATATTTTGAAAAGGGAAAAGGAAAGGAGGTGGGAACACCTCCAGAGGTTCTGGACCCTTAGACAGAGCATGTGTGGCAACGATTGGTATCTGCTGGCCAGAGAGTGCCACCGGAATCTACATTTTTGAAAGACCCCATGGCCTAGATTGTCATGACTGGGCTGCTTGACAAGATTGTTATGCTACAACAGCATAACAATAATACTATCAAGACATTTGCAAATGTTCTGAAGAGGCGGCCGGCGTCTTCCAAGGAGCGGGCTGAGGCAAAACACCTCAGAGCATATGGTGCAGCCTCAGAGGAAGGTGTCATGACCCACCTCCGAGCCTAAGCTCTGGGCCTGGGCCACCCCACACACTCCCCAGCAAACCACTCACACGACCCCCAACTCAGGACAAACTCCATAATCACCCAACATGGCTATCACATCATATCCTGGCTGACCCTGGCACTTCCCCTGGACATCACCAACGAACCCTGGCACTCCCAAACATCACTGACAATCCCCAACAATCCCCAGCACGACAGCACGGCAACCCACGCATCACCCAACACATCAGGCATCATCAGGCATCATTCAATGCATCATGCATGGCCATGCACCACCCAACGCATCATGCATCACTCTCCTGCATCAGTCCATGCATCATACATTGCAACACATCAGTTCTTGCATCATGCCTCGCCACGTCCTCCCTTGTGCAGTGCCACTGCAACTCTCCAAGCAGCGGTGCCACTACCATTCGACACCTGCAGGGCTCTCTTTGTCTTCCTATGTGCTCCAGGACACCACCAGAGCTCCAGGGGTAGGCCTCAGACCCAGGGCCAGGACCCCGGACCTTACTCAATGTGTAGTCAGTATATAAGTCCCGCCGTAGCACCTAGTATGGTAGTCTTGATATTGCCTAGTCTGTCTATTTCTGCCTTAGCCTTGTGTCTCCAGTTTCCCAATCTTGATCTTATTTAAACTTTGTCTCTGTTTCTATCTCACTCTATTCCAATTTAATCTCATCTGTTTTCTTCTACTCTCTCTCCTCTCTCACTCTTCATCTCCTCCTCAAGTCTCTTTTCTACTTCCTCTTCACCTTTCCCGGCTTCTATCTTACTTGGTCTGAATCTCCCTGCCCCACTTGAGTTTGGCTCCGCACCTGCTGAACTCTAATTTGCCTATTTGCCTATCAGCCCTTGTGATTTCCCCAAATAGCCCACCGCTGGCATGTCAGCCCTCACGCCGCCAACCCTGGACTCTTTCTAATAGGTCCTCTTGCCCGGCGCTTGCTTCTTGCTCATGCTAAACCCCAGGACTCTTTGTCCAGCTTCCCTTTGTTCCTGGTGCCTGTTTCCATGCCCCGGCGCACTTCTTCAACCCTCTTCTAGTCTCCAGCATGTCTGCAGTTGTCTGAGTCCGCTTGGTAAGGCCTCGCCCAGAATTGCTGAGCCCCCAGGTCAGCGGAACCTGATAGAAGGTCAGACCGGTGCGGCAGCACCAGAGGTGCAGATGGCACCTCTACGTACCAAAGAGGCCAGAAAACTCACTCCAACTGCGTCCAAGCTATACAACAAGCTCATGGATGTTGATGCCAGCTTACGAGGATTGTCTTTGTCAGCACATGCACCTGCCCTGACTTCAGGGCCCACAAAGCAGCAGGACAAGTTGGTACTGTTGACAGTCAAGTTTGCAGCTGGAGTACCTCGGAGAGCAGATGGCTCCTGTATGCAGTTTCTACCAGTGGTGCAGTTTGAGGCACCACTGAAGCTATACTTATCCATAGCTCCTCAGCAGGACACGAGGAACAACAACGAGGTGGAAGGATGATTGTCCACCATGGCGACGCTCAGGCTGAAAGAGCCAAGCAATGAAAGCGACTATGTGGCGAAGCGCCCAGCGGACACACCATTAGAAGAAGAGACTCCAGCTAACTGCTAATAGCATAGCAGTTAGCTAAGAACAAAAAGATTGAAGCCCACGCCAAGCATGAGGAGGTGCAGCAATTAAAAGCAAACAAAGACCAGGTGGAGCAGGCCACAAGGAGAATCCTGGACGGCCTGGGACTATTTGTCAATGGCATGGCCATCAAAAGATCAAACTGGTTCTTTGGTGGTGTGCTAGACCGCCACTTTTACTACTCTCAGTTGACAAACACCGTCTTTGTAAGCAACAAGGCTGTTGCTGCAAAGACGCATGAGGAGGAGTGTGGAGAGAGGTATTATCATACCTCGATTGAAATCGGACGAGTGGTGCCACAGGAGTTTCCTATGAACTCCCAACAGTTGCAGAAGCTTTATTGTAAGGGAAACGCTTGATGTCTGCAGAACTCCTTCCACAGAGTCAGCAATGCAAGGAGCAAGCAAGAGTCTAGCAAGCGCAGAGGCTGGCAGGAGTTGGGCAAGAAGCAAGCAAGGTTAACAGAGGGTTGGACAGCGCTAGATAAGCCTACGGTTGGTTTGGTGGATAGGCCAGAAGAACACTGCTATTGTTCAGCCTGGGAATATTCTATCCCATAGGCTGCTTATATATACTACATCAGTGGCTATGCTATTACTAATACTGTTTACT
>QLOM01000413.1:0-15321 GCA_003313785.1 Termitomyces sp. MG148
AGGAAAACTCAGTTGGGCTCAATAATAAAATTGTATAAAATAAAACCCGAAGCTAATATGTTGCTCATAGGCCTAAGTCATCGCGCTCCCTGGGGACGCTGAGCCGTGGCAGTAATTGCTTGCCCGTCCTCCCCGAAATCTTCTCCCTTTTATATCCGTCGTTTCGTGCACGGACCATTGTCGGTACGTGTGCGTCGTGCTCGGTTGCTCGGTAAAGCCGTTTACCGAGTCTGGGCATCGGTTTTGGTACTGCCGAGATGGCTATTCTTTTGTCCCGGTTTCTTCTTTGTCGATTCTCCCTTCTCTGCGCTTCTCTGGTTCCTTCTGGTCGTCGTCAGCCGTCGTTTGGTCTCGCGTGCCACGTGGTAGGAGTATGAGGTGGGGAGAGCATGGGGAGAGTACGAGGTAGACGGGGGAAGAGCTGCAGTCGGCCGAATTCAAGTATGATTGCATAATTGATCAGTTGATGGATTTGATCTCGGAGAACGGTCCGAGATCTGTTCCCATCACTTGCTGCCTCGGTTCAGCTTGTTGCCGTTTGATCGCGGACTTTCTGCCAGTTTCTTCGAATTGCTTGTTGCTGAGTCAATCGTAGTGGTGTGTTCTTGGTGGCTTTTTCTGAGGTACGTCTTGGTCTACAGTTTTCGACCTTTCAAGCTTACAGTTTTCAGCTTTTCTGCAGACTTTTTAGGGCAACAAGATAAGTTTTATTTATTTATTTGTTATTTTGTTTTCCTTTTTGCTCAGTTCCTGTCTCGTATTTGAGACAGGTGTATCAATGACTAACAATAATTGATGCTGAGTAAGGTCTGGGCATATGACTCATCAAAGCTGACTACTACGAGAAAGGGTAGGCTGAGCGGCCGGTCAGATCTGCTAGGAATAGGTGTATCGTCAGACTAAGCTCGGAATAGGGTTGGACGCGGTCTGGAGACTGGTCCCCTGACATCAGCCCCTCCTCTAGGTTTGTCACCTCGACGAACAGTGTTTACCTTCCCCGGGTCAGGTGAGAGCATTGAGTAGTGTTAGTGCCGCGTGGAGGTGCCTCAGAAGTGCCCCAAGCATAATGCCCAAAGGCGTAGTTGATGACCATGGAGGACAACAGAGCTGGAGTTGGAGTAGAGAGGGCCATAGGCAAGCTGGTGGGCAGTGAAGGTGCTACCGAGACTGGCATAGGAGATGGATCATCCCAATCAGCAGGTTCTTGGAAGTCCATGGTAGAGTCATGCATAGAGGCCATAGGAGGAGGAGGTGGTGCAGACTGAGTAGAGGGTTTTGGGGTGGACAAGGCAGGTTCCCTAGAAGGGGCCAGCACAGCAACTGCTGGCACAGCGTTGCCAGATTGCTGCTTCCACGGTGTGCGCACACGCTTCTTAGCAATGCGCTTTTTAAAGACAACAAGGGCTTCACCAATCTGCTGATCAGTGCCCTGGATAGTGACAAAATGTCGGCCTTCACCACTAGCTAGACCAACTGTGAAGGTGGCCAACTGAGAGCCAGACAGGTCATGGGCTTGTTTAAGGCCCCGCCCCTGATGTCCAACAACGTGTGCAACTAGAGAGTCGGGGAGCTCCAGAGCACATTCGTAACAAGGGACTTTACCATTGGTAGGAGAAAGATCCCGAGCAAGAGGGACAGCCAGGGGAGTATTAGAAGTAGAGCACGGGACCCATTGGGGATTATGAGAAGGGAGCGCGGTAGGAGTTTTGGAGGACTCAGAGGGCTTAGAGCGGCCAGGAGGAGCAGAGCAATGGGCAACTGGAGTGTTATGACGCTTGTTGGCGGTTCAGGTGGCGGCAACCACATGTTCACTCTCTAGAGCAGCTAGTCTGCGTTCAAGGGTGGCAAGTGTCAGCTGCATCTGCTGCATCATAGAGAACCAGTCGGCGGTCCAGTGAGGCATCTTGGCAGGGCCCATCCCAGGAATAGGAGGCATACTGGAGGCCAGGGCGGAAGGGCAAGCAGAGGGTGCCACTGTAGGGGTGCGAGTCATAGGGGTAGAGGGAGACCAAGAGTCAGAAGACATAGTAGGGAATAGAGTTGGATACTGTGGGCTAAGAGGGCAGACAGTGTAGGAGGCTGAACAACCTGTAAGGGGAACGCTTGATGTCTGCGGAACTCCTTCCACAGAGTCAGCAATGCAAGGAGCAAGCAAGAGTTGAGCAAGCGCAGAGGCGGGCAGGAGTCGGGCAAGAGGCAAGCAAGGCTAACAGAGGGTCGGACGGTGCTAGACTAGCTTACAGTCAGTTCAGTGAATAGGCCAGAAGAACACTGCTATTGTTCAGCCTGGGGATATTCTATCCCACAGGCTGCCTATATATACTACATTGGTGGCTGTGCTATTACTAATACTGTTTACTAATTGGGCCCTGGTATGTAAAGAAGTATGACTAACAATAATCAATGCTGAGTAAGGTCTGGGCATATGACTCATCAAGGCTGACTACTACAAGATGGAAGGAGAAAGGGAGAGCTGAGTGGCTGGTCAGATCTGCTAGGAATAGGCATATTGTCGGACTAAGCTTGGAATAGGGTTGGACGCGGTCCAGAGACTGGTTCTCTGACATATTGGAGATCACTCAAGAACATTGCCCCAATGTACGTGGACTTGTTGTGTCCAATCTTGGAGTACTTGTTGCATATGTAACTTGCAGTGGGGGTCTACCTTGTCCTGCTTTGCCTTTAGTACCTATGGATTGGGTTCTGTTTCATTTTCTCAGCATGGGAGACCTCTAGTCAACGAGCTTGTTTGACTAACACCCAACTCAAGGATGCCGTAGTTGGTTGGTTAGTTGGTTGACAATACCCGGGGAGGTCCATGCATGAACAACCAGGGCCCATACTACATACATTTGGTCATGTACCAAGTATGCTACAGACATTCCCCTCTTTTGAGTGCTGTGAGAACCTTTTCCAAATCCTTCTCCCCCAAACTTCCTCTATTACCTCTACATGCTCAAGTTGTATATAATAGATTTCAATGTGTTTCCCATAAGAGCAAAGGACATAGAAGGTGGGGTTTTGAGTAGACACCCTGAGAAGATTGTTGCACACCACCCAGGAAGAGATGCAAATGCTGTCCTTGAAGTCCACCAATTTTCTTTATAAAAATCATAATTTGAATAACAGGCATGATCCTTCAATACACCCTTAGCAATGGTGATATGCATAAATGTTATTTCTGTAGGCCATTTAATGCACTAGGAGTGCTTGTAATATATAGTAGAGTCTGAGGAGGGGCTGTAAGAAATGGTGGTATCAAAGATCTGAAAAGTCTCATATATCCATCTGGCCATGGCTCTGATGCCTGACTTTAAAGAAAGCAGCATAAGTAGGCATAAGTTAGAATTCCACTCCTGTCATCCATAGAAATAATGATGTGAAGTATGACATATTGGAGTGGGCATGTCTGAGACATGTTTGATGGCCACAGGACAACTGAAAATCTTATTCCCTTTGACTGGGGTGCACAAGTCTGAGGGGGCTAGTGATAGGTCTTCTGCTGCATATTTTGCATAATTGTCTGTGCTCTTGCTCATCAGGTGATTGTTGTCAATAGGTGGCAAAGTTACATACCATTGCTGCACCTTCCTAGAGACATCCATTGCCATTTTGGCTGATAGATGAGGAGCATTGGTAGTGAATTTATAAGGTGAGCATAGACCAAGTTCCAAGACCCAGGAGCCATCAACAGTATGTGACCTGGATGGCTTCAAGGGCATGTCAAAGTTTTAGTGGGCAAAGTAGGACAATTATATCATAGCGTGGTCCAAGCTATATTCCTGGACTCAAGTATACAGACCATGGATGTGTTAGACAGCCAAGGTTGATGTGGATGAAGTAGAATAAGAAATGTTGGCTTGTGTGCCTAGTCCATATCTATGCAAGTTTAGATTCACAGATGTGCTCTCATTCGTTAGATGGTCCATTGCTATGCACATCAAATTCACACGCCATTGGGACATTGTTGTATTGGATATCACAGCATGGTCCAAGAGTGGTGACTTCCTGTAGAGACAATGAGTTGGTCTGGAAGTGATGTAGAGTTAAATATTTTATATATTTTATTTGTCTCACTCAAACGGAGCAAAAATAAATCATACATTATATTCGGCAACTGTTTACAAAATTGCCTTGAAACAGAAGCTTCTAATAGGAGATGCAGAAGAGACTTTTGATAGGGGATCAAGTGAGTATGCTGTAGGTATATAATACATGAATTACCTGTCTTTTACACCCACATATCTTATCTTCAGTCTTTCATGTCTATAGAGTCATTGATTGATTTGTTGGCGCACAAACATGTTGATTGTTTTCTGGCAGAACATAACTTGGTGGCTGGCAAAAATGCAGATTCCCAATTTACGATACAGTCAACAAACCAAAGATGGTAATTTTTGACTCAGCATAATGCTGTCTCTGGTGTTATTGCAGTCCCTCAGTTTGCTGGCATCTATTTGATGGGCACTCAATTGTTTATTGGCTCTTCTGAGAATCAATGGGTCAGGTATGAAGATGTTTGAGCATGTACCATGAAAACCTACTCTGCTTTGCCTCAAAACAAATGAACTGGTCCAAAAAATTCCAAAGAAAAGCAAAAGAAATCTTCTATCAAAAAATCTATGCTTAGTAAATAAGTACACAGGGTAATAGGAAAAGCTTGGAAGGCATCCACATGTTCAAGATATGCAGCTTCAGTAAAATAGTTCCCTGAAATACTGCAAGTCTTGTTCCATTTCTATCTTGTCCTTATTACCAGTTCTGTAAGCTTTACTGTGCAAGTTTGCAGTGCCTTTTGCTGAAAAGGTGGCTGGTCAAATGGTGGCCACCAAGTGCAACGCAATCAGAGCCTGGCACATTCAAAATGGCATGGAGTACCCCAAGAGCATCAATTTGGATTATATCATAAAAGAAGTTGAGAATGAATGCCCACCTTTGCCTCTTAGGCCACTGATGTCCACAAAAATGTTGTCAACCCTTAGAACAGCCTTGGATTTTACTTCTTCATTGGATGTTTGCATCTATGTGTCTGCTATATTGTGTTTCTGGGCCCAGATTAGATTGGGTGAATTCTTACCCAAAACCAAAACAAATACAGATAGGTCTTTATACCCTGTGTGATACAATCTGAAGCCTTCATCAGATGTTGATTTCACTATGATATTGCATCTATCCAACAAGATGGGAGGGAAAAAAGGTGAAGATGTTGTTGTGACACAACATCATGATTTGGATCCAATTTGGGCTATTGAACTGCATCACAGACAAAATTATCTGGACCCAAACAATCTGTTGGCAACTTATACAAATACAATGGAAAAACAAGTTCCTTTGACACAGTATAGTACTTGGTTAGAGTATTACTGATAGTTCTGGGGCTTTCTTGAAGTCTTAGAAAGTTACTTCAAATCCACACTGGTTCTTAATAATAAACTTGATGTTTTTGAGGGTTATTTTCCAAAATATAAAATATTCTGAAAGGTAGAGGGTTCTCAACAAACTCCAGCCTAAGTGATTCATTTCCTGGGAACCACCAAGCCTTTGCCTATCAATTGCCTGATTATTCTCTAATTTACCTAGCCTATTTATACCTTTCCCCACAGTGCACAGACCACTTTGTCATCTGACTGCCAAGCCCATTTGTCAACCCATTATTTGAATTGTTCTTCTTATTTTGGGTGCTATCATTCATCTTTGCTATTCTTAGCTTTTTCTTCCCCATTTGCCTCTGCCACATTTGCTCCTGCCCCTTTTGTCTGGCTTTCATTCATAAATTTTCTTTTCCCCCTTTTATCCCTTCCCTGGTTTCCATGCTTCTTCCTTCTTCCTCCATTTAGCCATGCCAAATTGGGTAGTAGTAGATCTGCTTCTTTGATCCAGATCATCACAATCTGATTTATAAGAGCAACCTCTGGAGGCTATGGCTCAGTCACACAGCTGGCAGCGGGGAATCCAAAGTATATTTAGGTAATACAACCATAACTACTCACCTGGCAGATGTCAGAGGACTCTTTATTTCTCCCTTCTTTCACTCCTTATTCCTTCATTCTTCCTCTATTTATTTCCTTATTTCTGCTGTCACTCTTTTACTTTACTGCTTCTATTCTTTCAATACTATCTATTAGTACTATTCTCAGCCCTTGATGTGCTCTGGTTCTTTAGTTATCTTTCAAACAAGTGTAGCCAACGCTTCCAGAGGCTTAGTAAGCATATAGAGGCTTAGTCATCTTGAGGCTAGCCTCCAAATTACTAAGCAAGTCACATGAGACAATTGCATGACCTCTGGCAATGGCAATTTCTGAGTTTTTGATTATTTTCGGAGATTTTCCTTTTTTAGATTATAAATTTTATTGTGGCTTTTATCATGCTATACAGTTACTTCCCATGCTTCTGGAGCCTTGGAAGCATCACTTCTGGCATAGGAAATTCCTAGACTTGTTCTCTTTGGATTTCCCTCTGCCAGGTAAGTAGTTATGGTTGTATTACCTATATATACTTTGGATTTCCCTCTGCCAGCTGTGTAACTGAGCCATAGCCTCCAGAGGTCACCCTTACACTCTGCAACTTAGTACACATTGGTCTTGTGAAAACAGAGTTTTAACCTGACCAATGAGTAATGTTAGACACAGAAAGACTCAGTTGGTTATGTCAATGGCTGTATTGGTGCAAGTACTTGTTAGACACAGAAAGACTATGTACATATATAAGCAGTATAATATGTGTAGGCTCACCTCAGTTGGTTATGTCAATGACTGAGGTATTGCAACTTCTGAATCTAACACAAACACTTTCCAACTGTACAGTTCCTATTTTTCTAATCTGTATTTCCTTCTGCAGCAGTGGCGCTGGTCATGTGTGAGTGCATCTCCACAATCCATCTCCAACACTCCCCCAGGCTTGTGATAGGTGTCATTCCTTGCATAAGTGCAGCGCAATGCAGAACTTGTGGTGCTGTGGCCTTGGTAATGGTTTTGTGAATAGGTTTGTAAGGTTCTCAGCACTTGGAACATGGCTGATGGTGATTCTTCCCTCTTCTACTGCATGCCTAATGTAATGATGGCGTACATCAATGTGCTTGACTCTATTGTGGTTGCGTTTGTTCTTGGCTATTACTATTGATTCTGTCAGGGGACCGGTCTCCAGACTGTGTTCAACTCCATTCCAAGCTTAGTCTGACAATATGCCTATTCCTAGCAGATCTGACTGGCTGCTTGGCCCACCCTTTCCCATTCTGTCTTGTAGTAGTCAGCCTTGATGAGTCATATGCCTGGACCTTACTCAGCATCAATTATTGTTAGTCATACTCCTTTATATACCGGGGCCCAATTAGTAAACAGTATTAGTAATAGCACAGCCACCAATGTAATATATATAGGCAGCCTGTGGGATAGAATATAACCAGGCTGAACAATAGCAGTGTTCTTCTGGCCTATCCACTGAACCAACTGTAAGCTTATCTAGCACCATTTGACCCTCTGTTAGCTTTGCTTGCCTCTTGCCTGACTCCTGCTTACTTCTGTGCTTGCTTGACTTTTGCTTGCTCCTTGCATTGCCGACTCTGTGGAAGGAGTTCTGCAGACATCAAGCATTCCCCTTACAGATCCATTGTTTTTGCCCTTAAGGTTGGCTGAGTATGGAACTGCTATGCCAATCTCTGCCAGTGCAGAGTACATTCACTGTATCTGCTCTCCTGCTCTTCCTAGAGCAATGTACTCCGCCTCTGTTGTTGACGTAGAAACTGTGTCCTGAAACTTGGAGCTCCAACTGGTGGGTCCACCTGCTTGCAGGTACACTCCACCTGAAATTGATTTTCTAGTATTAATATCCACTGCAAAGTCCAAGTTGTAGTAGCCATGTGGGATATAGTCGGTGTAGTCTGAGCCACCATATCAGAGCTTATAATGCAACATGGCCTTGATATACCTCATGACATGGAGCAGTATGAGCCAATGCTGTCTGCCTGGGTTTGACATAAACCGGCTCAGGCTGGTAATTGCAAATGCTGTGTCTGGTCTTGTGTCAACCTGCACATATATAAGAGAACCAAGTGCCTCTCTATATGGCTTATCTGCCATTTACTTCTGCTCCTTATTTGATGCTGGCACTTGCAACTTGCTTAGGATAATGCCTGGTGTAAGAGCGACCTCTGGAGGCTATGGCTTAGTCACACAGCTGGCAGAGGGAAATTCAAAGTATATTAGAAAATGCATAGGTAACACTACAATGACTACTCACCTGGCAGAGGGAAATCCAAAGAGAACAAGTCTAAGGATTCTTTATGCCAGGATTCACACTTCTGAGGCTTCAGAAGCATGGAAAATAACTATACAGATCAACAAGGTGGCTAACCTTAACCTAAATAGTAAAAAACTCGGATATGGCATGTGACTTGGTAGTTGCTAGATCACATGCAGCTTATTAGGTAAGCTAGAGCGGACAGAACCAGTGAAAGAAGGTAAGAGAGAACTATACTAAAAGTAAAAAGATAGACAAAAAAAGAAAAGAAAGATAAGAAAAGGAAATAAAGGACAAGAAAAGGAAAGAGATGAGGAGTCCACTGACACCTGGAGGGAGAGGTGTGTACTTGGGTGTGCTCTCTGCCATGTTGTATTTCTCTAGTGTGCACTTCAGGTACTCCTCCTGATCTAGCATGATCAGTTGCTGCATTCTGTTGCGGATGATTTGGATCCCAAGTACAAATTTGACATCTCTTAGATCCTTGATCTCAAACTTCTCTCCTAGTTTCTGGCATGCTCTAATTGACTCTTTCTTTGAGGATAACATGCCAGAAGTGTCATTGGTGTCACGACCCACCTGACTAATCCCTGGGCCTGAGCCTTGGTCCCAGGACCCTCAATGCATTTCTTGGCAACCACTCCCATGACCACCCAACCCTAGGATAAACTCAGCCAGACCCCCAACATGGCCATCATGTCACACTGTGGCAATCTCCAGCGCTTCCCTGGACATCACCGACAACTCTGAGTGCCTTTGGGATATTACCAATATTCCTTGATGGCTCCCTAGACATCACCGGCATGACAAGTGACCTCACTTGCATCATTCTTCTCATCATGCCCATCATTCACCACATCATGCATCATCATGCATCACTCTGGATCAACCTGGCATCTTGTGCATCATTCACCACATCATGCTTTACATGCACTCCCACCAGTTGCGCAGCACTAACGCCACTTCCAAAGCAACAACGCCATTACCACACCCTGAACTAACATCCATGGGCCTTTTTTGTTTTCTCCTATGCTGCCACTGAAACCCTGGAGTCCATCCTCAGACCTAGTACTGAAATCCCTGGACCTTAGCATACCATAGTATATAAGCACTAGTGTAGCACCTCGTACAGTAGTCTTGATATTGTCTAAGTATTCCTGGTATCCTTTGCCTTGTCTCCTGTCTCATTTATTCAGCCTTGTACTTGTCTCTGTCTCATTGTCTTGTACTTGTCTCTTACTCTCTTGTATCTTGTCTTTTATACTTTCTCCTTCAATCTATTTGTTTCCTGCCTTCTCTTTTTCACTCCATTTCCTTTTGTTTCTCTGCCTCAGTTTCCGACTTCCTTCTACAACTTAATTGGCTCCGCATAGTCCTGCCCACTAAAGCTTGGCTCTGTGCTTGTCTAAACTTAAAACCTTAACCGCACAAACATTCTTTATGCCTTCTGCACTGCAAACAACTGCTAGCATGTTAGTACATTTACCAACCATCCTGGACCTATCCCAACTAGTCTATTTTGCCCCAGCGCTTGCTTTCCACTTGTGCCTCTTGCTATACATTCCAGCGCATCTTGCTTAGCTTCCTCTCAATCCTGGCGCATCCCTCTGCGCCCCAATGCATTCCTCCAGCCCTTAGTAGGCCCCGTTTGTGTCTGTACCCATCTGAGTCTGCTTTGTATCAAGACTCTACCTTGCACTTTTCTCTATGGCTACATACACTCATACCTACCAAACCTCCGGTTACTGAACCAATGCCTATAGAAGGCCTGTGCCCAACACCTTTTACTACTTCAGCACCCTTTAACCCCTCTACCCTCCTTTGCCCATAAAATACTACCTTACGTGACCACCCTAGTTTTGGGGACAAGATCAGAGCAGAGCACCCTATGCCTCTCTCAGTCAAGGGATACCCTTGGAGTGGCGGCATGGCCCTATCTATGCACTCCCAGAGCCCTATGCAAGGGTACTACCAAGCGAGCTACCCAAAACCCCCCTTGCCGGCTGGTTGTCGCACCTCTGGCCCCGGGCTTCTACTACACCTACGCCAAAGCCCCTTATCTCCCTTGGCCCCACTTGAAACGTTGTCAAGTAATAGTAAAAGCCTTACTATCACACAAGAGAACCAGATCAATATACAATTTTAGTACTATGTAGTGTAATAGTAAAATTGGCTGCTTTAGGTGAAGGAGCCATACACATTATAATACGTATTTTAATTATATAAATTTATTGTTATTTAATATAATAATTATTATATGTATTTGAATAAGTCATAGAGCAAAGCTCTATGGCTGCAAGTCCATTACATGCCCCCCTTTTAGACTGCTAAGCAGTCTACATGGTGGAGTACATGGTGTAGAGTAAGTATATATAATATAGTTCTTTAAAAACAACTGTGGTCCTTGTAGATGTGGAGGTGAAGAGCCTTCATGGCTCAAAGTTCTTGTCTGTCTCTTTAAGAATATGACGCCGACGTTAACTGACAGTAACAGTGAATAGAGGATGCTCTGCCTGCAAAAGTTACATGGACAGCGGATGCGCCAACTCACTGGCCAGGTCAATTCTCATCTCAGTGCCAATGTTAGCCAATGATGTTGAGGCAACTGGTGCAGATAATGTCACCGCCTCTGGAGCCAAAACTGTGGTTTGCTGCACTACAGGTGAGGGTGGGTATGGTCCATGGTGGGACCGTTGGTGCTATAAATCTCTATAATTGGAGTTCATCCCAATCGGATAGTATAGTCCATGCTTGATGTAAATGTTCCCTTGTGTGGTTTTACGTGCAAGCAGCACATGAAGTCGGATCATATCATTGACTGTGGGGTTCCGCCAGCTGTCCCATTGAGGTATTGCGGGTGGCTCACCATACTGATCTAGTCAACGGTGATGTTCATTGTCAACTTCTTGATACATGTCAATTGAGGTGTTTGCCTCAAAGAAGTGTGTTTTCCCATGCTAAAAGTGTAGGCATGGTCCACTCATTCTGGTGAAATGCGGTTCACCAGTAACGTACGCAGGACATCTGCGTCCATCAGGTTAACCGCAACAGCATCATCAAACCTTGGGAGGGTGAGCTGGACATTGGTCCAGCTCATAGGTTGGAATGGAGCAGTGGGATTGGCGGTGTTGTATGTGGCAATTGCCTCTTGGTACATCCCCGGATCAAGGCAAGAAGCCTTGCAAAATGTCTGCAAGCTTGTCCTTGGGGAGATAGGGCCTGGGTGAGGGCATGTCCCATCACCATCCTCTAGTGGATATGGTAGGCAAAGTCTACCGCAATTCCATTCACCGAGTTCTGCATACCCAGGCAGCAAAAGTACAAGATGTTCTAGGCTAGCTTAAACAGATTGAAGGTAAATCAAGTACCTTTGGAATTGAAGCCGGCCAGAGTGAAAAACAGCCTCCCACTGCAGTCCTTCCACTTCAAGTAGCCCTTGGGGGTTGGCATGACCGCCAAGTTCATGTGATGGGAGGAGAGATCGAGGGGAGGTGCAATATGCTTGTACTATGGTGTACACACCAGAGCCATGATCTGATCACAAAGGGAGGCATCAAAATTGTAGCTGATGCGCTAAAATTTGTGCATCAGATAGTATGCCTCCATACGTGTGAAAATAGACTGAAATTTGTTTTGCAAAAGCTAGCTGTTGGGGATCCATTGGGAATCCCTGAGGTATGACCTTACCGATCTTGGAGTTGGTCACATAGTACCTCTTGTCAGTCTCTGCCTCATGGTGATACAATGCTGTACAGCATTCAGAGACAAAACATGCACCAGAAGTCAAAATAAACCTTTAATATACAGGCTGAAAACTGTAAGCCTCCTAGCAGCAGTCTCTACAAAAGTATATTCCCAAAAACACCCCAATAAATATACAAGAAGTACAGCAGAGAGACAAGGGATCAGCTCAGAGTCATCAAGTCAATAATAGTCAGTCACTGTAATGGAGAGGAGAAGCATGGGGGCTGGCAGAGACAACAAAATTGGAATCAGATTGTGATAATCTGTATCAAAGAAGCAGATCTACCACTACCTGATTTGGCATGGCTAAATGAAGGAAGAAGGAAGAAGCATGGAATGCAGGGAAGGAATAAAAGGGGAAAAAGAAAATTTATGAATAGAAGCCAGACAAAAGAGGCAGGAGCAAATGGGGCAGAGGCAAATGGAGAAGAAAAAGCTAAGAATAGCAAAGAAGAATGATGGCTTCCGGAACTGACTAGTGGCACCAAGACAATGGCCAAAAAGGGAATAGTAGAAGCAAATAGGATCAGTGGAAGTAGGAATGGAATGGTGGAAGATGAATGATGGCATCCAAAATAAGAAGAACAATTCAAATAATGGGTTGACAAATGGGCTTGGTAGTCAGGTGACAAGGTGGTCTATGCACTGTGGGGAAAGGTATAAATAGGCTAGGTAAATTAGAGAATAATCAGGCAATTGATAGGCAAAGGCTCAGTGGTTCCCAGGGAGTGAATCACTTAGGCTAGAGTTTGTTAAAAACCTCAGAGGCTATTGATAGGCAAAGGCTTGGTGGTTCTCAGGGAGTGAATCACTTAGGCTGGAGTTTGTTAAGAACCCTCTACTTTTCAGGATATTATATATATTCTGGGAAGTAACCCTCTTCAATACATCAAGTTTATTGTCAAGCAACAGTGTGGATTAGAAGTAACTTTCTAAGACTTCAAAAAAGCCCCAGAACTATTAGTAATACTCTAACCAAGTACTACATCTGGAGCCCACCGCAAAAGAAGCTAATCTTCTATGATTGGCTGACTTCAAACAAAAACAAATGGGCACACATGGTTGACCAGGAGGTCAACATTCTCAAAGTTGAGATGGGGTGATACGCTGCCCCTCTGGTGCGCCAGTATGATTGAACCTCGGATTGAGTAGCTCGGCATTTCCAGGGAGTGAATTGCTTAGGCTACTCAATCTAAAAGTAAGTCAGCGCTTTAGCTCAGTGGTTAGAGCATCAAAAAGGGGCGCATACCCAAGAGATCATTGATTCAATTCCAACAAGTGCTGCTTACTTTTATGGAAAACCTTGTGTCATGTCTATTAATGGTAGACAGTGGCCATGGCTTTGTAAGGGTGATCTCTGGAGGCTATGGCTCAGTCACACAGCTGGCAGAAGGAAATCCAAAGTATATTAGAAAATGCATAAGTAATACTACAATGACTACTCACCTGGCAGAGAAAAATCCAAAGAAAACAAGTCTAAGGATTTCCTATGCCAGGACTGATGCTTTTGAGGCTTCAAAAGCATGGGAAACAACTATACAGATCAACAAGGTGGCTAACCTTAACCTAAATAGTGAAAAACTTGGACATCGCATGTGACTTGGTAGTTACTGGATCACATGCAGCTTTGGCATGTGACTCGGTAGTTACTGGGTCACATGCAGCTTATTAGATAAGCTAGAGCAGACAGAACCAGTAAAAGAAGGTAAGGGAGGACTATACTAAAAGTAAGAAGATAGATAAGAAAAAAAAAGAAGAATAAGAAAAGGAAATAAAAGGAAAGAGATGAGGAGTCTTCTGACAGGCTTTGTCTCCAACAAACACAGTGTTGGAAAGCTGGAAATAGTAGAAGTGGTGGTCCAAAAACCAATTGGAACATTCAATGTTCCTTTCTTCAATAAAGACTCCTAGGCCATTGGGAATTCTCCCAGTGGCTTGCTCTACACAATCCTTATTTGCTTTTGTCTGCTAAGCAGGCTTGTGCTTGGCACAAGTGGCAATCTTCTTGTTCTTTGCCAACCACTGTTTGCAGTTGGCAGGCATCTTTCCTTTCAACGGAGTATCTGCTGGCTGCTCTACCCCGTAATTACTATTATTGCTCAGCTCTTGCAGCCTGAGCAAAGCCAATGTAGGTAGCCGGCCTTCTACTTTGTTCTTGGACTGGGGGTCCTTCTTTACGGACTCAGAAATATATGAATCCAGTGGTGCCTTGAATTGCACCACTGGGAGAAAGTACATTGTAGAGCCCTCAGCTCTCACTGGGACTCCAATAGCAAACACCACTGCAGTCAACACCACCTCATTGGTAGGCTTTGTGTGCCCCAATGAATGGGTTGGAGCATGTATTGATGAGGACAGTCCTCGTAAACTGGCATCCATGACCATGAGCTCCTCATGGAGTTCAGATGGCGTCGGGGAGAGTTCTCCTGCTTCCTTCTGCTCTTGAGGTGCCTTCTGCACCTCAACCCCTGCTCCATGCTGCCCTTTGTCATGGGCTGTGTTAGTGGCTTTGAGGCATTTCACCTCATTTGTCTCCTCCAATGGCAAAGGACGCCTCTTCATAGTGTTTGCAAAGGTTTTGATTGTATTTTTGTTATGCTGTTGCAGCATAACAATTTTGTCAAGTAGCCCAGTTATGACTATCTGGGCAATAGAATCTCTGGAAATGATGATTCCGGTGGCACTCTCTGGCCGGCAAACACCAAGCATCTCCAAACTGTCTCAGCTTGAGGGTCAAGGACTTCTGGAGGTGTTGCTACCTCCTTGTCCTTGAATATAAAATGCACCACGGAGACGGCGTGCACGTTGGCAAGGAGGATTGCCAATGAGGAGGCGTTTGAGGTCTGGATAGACCTTGCACTGGTTCTCATGACATGGGTTCATCCCACCTGTGCCTTATGAATTTGCGTGGTGCTCCTCTGTGCGTGGTGTAACTTCTCAGAGGCGATTGCCTCTAGTCTCTCCTGTAAGCCTCTCAAGGAGGCAGTGTGTGTTCTTGTTGGCGTCAAGGTTTGGTGTAGTACTTGGTTAGAGTATTACTAATAGTTCTGGGGCTTTCTTGAAGTCTCAGAAAGTTACTTCTAATCCACACTGTTGCTTGATAATAAACTTGATGTATTGAAGAGGGTTACTTCCCAGAATATATATAATATCCTGAAAGGTAGAGAGTTCTTAACAAACTCCAGCCTAAGTGATTCACTTCCTGGGAACCACCAAGTCTTTGCCTATCAATAGCCTCTGAGGTTTTTAACAAACTCTAGCCTAAGTGATTCACTCTGTAAGGGCGACCTCCGGAGGTTGCGGCTAAGTCACACAACTGGCAGAGGGAAATCCGAAGTGTAT
>QLOM01000414.1:0-36204 GCA_003313785.1 Termitomyces sp. MG148
AGAGGGCCACCGAGAGGCACTGCAGTGCAAATTGACTACAAGGTCGCAAAATGGCAATGGTGGAGGACAAGAAGGAGGTGGAAGAACCTTGTGAGGGCCTACTAAGAGACTTGGCAGCGTTGCTAATGCCAACAAAGGAGTTTGAGGCACTATAGAGCCAGAATGGACAGTCTGACAAGACTAAGGTACCTCCACTCATAGATGACGAGGATGAAGAGGACGACAAAGAGCAATGGAGTACTGCCAAGGAACAGGGGGAGTGGCGCTGGCTATGGGACAAGCCCACTGTGCCACCAGACTTTCAGTGGGTGTATGACCCACAAATGCCACGTGAGTAGAATGAGGTAGTCATCTCTATGAGGGCATACAAGTGGTCTACTTGTAGGGGTCCAGAGGTGTTTAGGATGGCTACGAGCGAGGAGGTCTCGACCCCATATGACATATTCTGGGACGGGGTGACAATGTCGTCTTGCTGGAGTCAGCGGGGGAGCCAGTATGCCCCAACATGGTTAGGGGTGAGGGATGAATTGGAAGAGCACCTCCACGCCCTTCGGGAGACATATGGACAGGTGCAGACCGCACCAAGGAAACCAAAGGAGGGACAGAAGAGGCCAGCAGACCTAAGTGATAAGAATATACCACACCTGCGGGAGCAGTGGAAGGGGGAGTTGACAGATATTGTCAATGGGACAAAGGAGGAGTTACCTCCCTGGCAGGAGGTGAACCACGAGATCAATCTTGTGGACGAGAGGAGGCAGTACAAGTACCACATGCCTCATTGCCTGTGGGCATTGCAGGACCAACTGCAGGAGAAGACCAATAGGTATCCCAATGCGCAGTGGTGGGAGGCTCATCCGGCAGCACAGGCCACACTCTTGTTGTATATCCCAGAGAAGGATGGGATGCTGTGGACAGCGTTGGATGTGCGTCAGCACAATGACAATATGATCAAAGATGTCATGCCCCTGCCAGACCAGGAGGTGATACAAGAGGATGTGACGAAAGCAAAGTATTGATCAAAGATTGACTTGACAGATGCATACAAACAAGTGCAAATTTGCACAACAGATGTCCCTAAGATATTGTTCTTGTCCCTTATGGGAACGTTTGTGAGCAATATCATGCAGATTGGCGATTGCAACGCACCAGCTACGTTCCAGCAGCTGATGACATCTATCTTTTGAGATGTGCTGGGGAAGTTCATGCACGTCTACCTAGACAATATATTCATATTCTCAGATACTATCGAGGAACATGAAGAGCACCTGAGAGTGGTGTTCAAATGGTTATAAAAGCAGAAGCTCTACCTGAAGTGGAAGAAGTGTGAATTATATGCAGAGGAAGTGGACTGCTTGGGTCATGTTATTAATGACTAGGGTATCCACCCTGAAATGACAAAAGTCGACCATATCCAGGAGTGGCATGTGCCACGAAATTACACTGACATTCAATGGTTTGTAGGGCTGGTAAATTACATTAGCAATTTCTTGCCTGATGTATCCGCCTATACTGGACCATTGATAGCGATGACACAAAATGGTGCTCCATTTCACTGGTGGCCATTGCACCAGCGTTGCTTTGAAATGGTGAAGCAGATTTGTGCAAAGACGCTGGTGATACGGCCAATTGATCCACACATCCCAAAGCCTATCTGGCTCATCTGCAATGCATTGAAGACTGGTGTTGGAGCAATGTTTGGGCAGGCACACCTGGCAGAGCTGCCGACCGGCAGGTTTCATGTCAAAAAGGTTTATGGCAGCACAACAGAATTATGTGGTGCATGAGCTCGAGACGCTCGCGATCTTGGAGGCTCTCCTGAAATGGGAGAATAAACTAATGGGCTATAAGATCCACATCATAACGGATCACAAAGCCCTAGAGTTCTTTAAGACACAGGCGCATCTTATGCCAAGGCAGCGGCGGTGGATCGACTACTTGTTCCGTTACCAATTTGACATCACCTATGTGAAGGGCAAATTGAATAAGGTGGCAGATTGCCTGTCTTGGTACTTCGAGAGTGACAAGTGAGGAGAGGTGCATCCCATGGGGGAACATGTGAATGCGGACTATTGCATCGACCTCAAGAGCAAGGACCTGCCAGTCCATTGGTTCTGCGAGGTGAAGGAACATGTTGTGGAAGTCAGAGCCATGAGGGCTCAAGAACTGAAATGGAGCAGACAGAGAAGAAAGAAGCAGACTCAGCAGCTAGCAGAGGCCGCTGGCCGGGAAGGGCAGGAGCGCTCAACCATTAGTGAAGTCGTCCAGATGGATGAGGAGGCTCTACTGATATGGTGGCTTGCCGTTGCAGAACACTGAAACCAGTAACATTATATGGTATAAGACAAAAATATATATAATATGTCTAAAAACAAGGCTGAAAACCGTAAGCCAGACATACTAGACAGCCAGAACCTGTAGGCTGGACATACCATAGTGTTCCCCGCCTCCTGACAAGTCTGAAACTGGTCAAACAAAGTCAAATGGTGCATAATTTGTTGAGTTATAGACAAACCTTCGAGTAGTGATGGATTGGTGATAGCCAAGGCTTTCATCAATCAATCATTGATGATCTGGAGTAAGATCTTGATGGGAATGATAAGCGAGCTGTGGCTGTGCCAAAAGAAGCTGATTCAATCATGGAGAGATCTGCAATCAAAGATAAAGCTAAAAATAGCATGGCACTTGGTGGCCATCAAAATAGATTAGATTAATAGCTATCTAATCTTGGATCAAGATCCGAATATCGAAATCAGTCTAAATTAAGGATTGATGCAATCAATCAAAGATCCCAGATCACGATCTGCAATCAGCACATCAATTTCATCAAATCTTTGTGACTTTCCTTCCCAGAGCCCTACAGCACTCAATTATAGTGCTATCCCACCCTCCTGGGTACCTCCGGACTCCCCAGAACCACGCAGATACAACGGAAGGACCCTTAGCGGGTCCCGGATGATGGAAACATGGAAACTGGAGGCCAGAAATAGCCTGAAACCAGCTGCTGGAGCAAAAACTTTCAATTCAGTAAATTTTATTGAATTGGCACCTGGATGGCTCAAACTTTAGCCTATACCCGGACCAATAGGAAGCCACTGACATGCAAAATCACGCATGGTCTGTGTGCATTCGAAGGGATATAAATAGGAGAAGAAAAGGGGGACCCAGCTAAGGAAAACCTGTGCAGCTCAGGGTCCCCAGGGAGTGGACTACTTAGGCTAATCAGTAAAGTACTTCAGACCAGCTTTAATAAAGCTTATTGCCTACATTTGTGTGAACTAAGTTTGCTCAAATTAAAGCTTGAACTTTGTTAATCTAGTAAATAAACTATTTGTGTGGCTTGGGGTCCCCAGGGAGTGTGACTACTTAGGCCTATCATTTAGTTGACTTTACTAGGGTTGCTTTTGGTATCTTTTTAGAGACCATTTATATTGTGAACTACTTCGGTTCATTATAATAATAAACTAAAACTACAAAAACCATTACAACTTCATTACAAGTGTTAGTTTCTGTGTCATAGCCCCACAAAACTCGCAAAAGTAAAGTTTAGTTGTCTACACTGATTAGAATCTCTCTGATTAGTTCAACAAACCCTACATTTTGCATTACTACCGCAGCCGGCCAGTAGAGCTGAAGCAGGGTTCCTGCAGCAGGTGGCATACGGATACACAACAGACCGAGTAGCATTGGAGGTTTTCTGCCATCTGGGTGATCACTCGTGGTTTGTTGTCAATGGTGAGCTATTATTCACAATGAACTTGCAGGGGGCCAGGGTGCTGTGTGTACCCAAGATGCAATTGTTGATTACAACAATCCTGGAACAAGCCCACCAAGTGGTGGGCCATTTTGGGGGCCAGCGTATGCTGGAGTACCTGTGCTGGTGGTTTTGGTGGCCAAAAATGGCTGCGGATACAAGCAAGTTCTGCTCAACGTGCATGCAATGCCAACAGTTGAAGACAAAGAACCAGAGGCCGCCAGGCAAGCTGCATTTGCTGCCTATACCAACAAAGCTATGGGATTTGATAGGAATGGACTTTGTAGGCCCCTTTCCAGAATCCCATGGCTATGACTACCTATGGGTAGTGATCTGGATGACCAGTATGGTCCACTTGATCCCAGTCAACACCATGACTACAGCTAAGGAGCTGTCATGGGTGTATCTATGGGACATAGTCAGGCTGCATGGCCTTCCTAGCTTGATTGTGAGTGACTAGGACACAAAATTCACTTTGCAGTGGTGGAGGGAACTCCATCGACTCATAGGAGCAAAGCTACTCATGTCGATGTTGTTCCACCCTCAGACGGACGGGCAGACCAAGTGGGCCAACCGCAGTGTGGTGCAAATACTGTGCACAGTGGTGCGCCTGGACCAGAGGGATTGGATGGACTGACTGCCCATGACGGAGTTTGCCATAAATGCAAGTATATCGGAGACGACGGGGTATGCTCTGTTCGAGCTGAACAGCAGGTACATGCCCTTGTTCATGCACAAGGTATGCTGATAAGACTCTGGCAGGCCTCAGCGCACCAGTGCTATTTTTAGCAACTTATGTTTTGCAGCTAGCAGGGATTGAACTCAGGCTACAGGATGCGATGCGCTAGGCTTCTGGGACCCTGCCTGGGACTCTCTCAAAACACTAGCGACCGCCCGATGCTACTCATTAGTGAGGTGCTAAATTTACCATCTACCAGGACAGTGCTTAGTGACTTTCAGGCATCATCAAATTGGAGCCCACTGCGAGGGACTTTAGGGCAGAATTCCACCAGAAACCCGTCTTCAGCGCCAGCACCACCTTCTCAGCCAGTTGGCTAGCGCCTTTGACTCTTTACACCAATTGCCTTCTATGCCACAGTTACCTGGAGCTTTACCGCATCGTACTCTAGCGCAGGAACTCGCCGACGCTTTTGCCAACCTTACAGTTGACGACATTAGTGACCTCTTTCCCCAACAACTTGACTTCAAACCAACTATTCCTGGACATCAGACACCTCTTGCAGATTTAGCACAAGGGTCGCCAAGCTCACCCTTTACACCACTATCCCAGTTATTCAGATCACCTACACCCTCACTACTACCTTCACCAGTACACTTACTGACCCTCTCATTAACGACCCCTTGCATACCAACTACCATGGAAGCAGCTGTCCCTCAGTGCATGCCGCCTTGCAACCACTTCTCGGCCCCAAAATGGAATGAAACTAAACCACGGGAACTGACACAGTACTTCAAGGAACTAGAATACCTCTTTTGCAACTGTGGCATTACTGACCACACGCAAATGAAGGAATATGTGGCATGGTATGTATCATACAATACAGCCGAAATTTGGACTGGCCTTAGAGAATTTAGCGCCCTGGTTCCTGTTCCTGGTGACCAACCAATTGGACTCCCAGCTTTAGCGACCTACAAAGAACGGAAAGTGGCAGTCATCTGACTCTACCCAGGCGCTGAGGAATCTACCAGGTACATAGTAACGGAACTTCAAAAACTAGTACAGGAAACATTTGACAACGGTGTTTACACGCTTGGCGCCCTCTCTACTTACTATAGAGACTTTCAGAGGGTCACTAGGTGGCTATTACAAAACAGCAAGCTCTACCCCAATGAGGAACATTGCTTATTTCAGCAAGGTATTCCTACGTTGCTATGGGCATGGATTGCTAGGCGCTTGAAAATCTTACAGCCCAACCACCACCCCGAGGAACCCTACGATGTGGTATGGACACTGGTGTGAGCGCCTCTTGTCCTGCCCCAACTCCTGGCATGATTCCGGTCGCTGCTGCCTCAATTGCCCTGTTAACAACTCAACCAACACTCGACTGCTATGTCAAGAAGGAAGACTTGGATACCGCTATTGCAGCCGCCATCGCTAATGCCATGACACACATTGAAACCATGATCACCACCAGCCTTACCACCACCTGTAATATCGCTCCTGCTAACAACCTTTCTCACTTCTGTGGTGAAGTGGGCCACACTATGACATGCGGTCGCTGCCTGACTTTGGAAAACAGCAAGGTAGTACTCCCCTCTGGCGCCATAATTCCCAACTATCCCGAGCTCAAGTCCTACCAAGAGTGCGTGGATGAATGGCACTGACGGAATCCTGGCAACCTGGCAACAGGCACTCTTACCGGCAATGCTAATCCCAACGCAGAACAAGCGCTACAGCAGCAAATGGTACTAGAGGTAATGCACTTGGACACGGTTAGCAACAATGGAAATCTCACTAAGGATGCATGTATTGAAACCCTGGAATGCGAATTAGCAACTCTGAAACAAGTATTTGATGGCGTGGAAATTAAGAAACCCAAGCAGCCATTAGCCGGTTACCGACCTTTAGCGCCTTCCTCTACCGACACGTCCGTACCCACTGCCGCCGCCCCAGCACATGTACCAATGCAGCCAGCTGCTCCCGTTGTTGCCAACCCAGTTGCCACACCCATGACATCCAGCACAGATGCTACTGCTTCAGCACCACCGCCTTTGCACCCATACTCTGGTCTTCCCGCTCACTATGCCGCTCCTGCCCAATGAAACTTTGCTGCACCTGATAAGTGACCTGAAGGTGGTTACCGACCAACAGCACCCATATACGACATTGAGAAATCCAACCACGTATTTAGCCACATTATGAAGACACCTGTGACCTTATCAGTAGAGAGACTCTGCAGCATAGTACCTGACATCAGAAATCAAGTCAAAACAGCTGTCACTCCTAAGCATACCTTACAAGCCACGGTTCAAGACGCACCCAACATTGACAACGCATTACCAGGATTTGCACTCGCTACTGACCCATTGCTTACCGACACTTACGCTAACCGACAACTTGCCAACGCCACCTCGATAGATCCAGTGGAAACTTACATTTGGTCGCTAGCACCAGGAGAGGACCCCACCATTCTGACAGTAGCCCAGGACTCACATGCCATTCAATCAATTATGCTTACGGTTGACAGTCACCAGGAGATAGAAGCCATCGTGGACAGTGGCTCCCAGATTATCTTGATGTCAGCTGAAGTCGCTAACAATTTAGGCCTCATCTATGATCCGGGTATAGTCTTAAACATGCAAAGCGCTAACAGTACCATAGATAGATCACTTGGACTCACCAAGAATATGCCGTGCACCATTGGTGACCTCACATTTTACTTGCAAATACACATACTACAATCACCCGCTTACAACATACTCCTCAGCCAATCTTTTGACATTTTAGCATGCACCATAGTTAAGACTTTATCCAATGATGAGACCACGCTAACGATTAGCGACCCAAACTCTGGCATCCGCTGCACAGTACCAACCTTCCCAAGAGGTCGCCAAAAAGAAAAGCTTGCCAAAGCACCAACGTTTACCAACCAATACCCTGGACAGCTCCACTTGTGTTTTAATCCACCATCAACAAAGTGATTGGCGACAATCACAGAGATGTAGCGCTTACGCTGGAATATGACCACCGTATTGGTCTTGTAAATATTGTTTCTACCGCCTATCTTGACTCTGAAGTACTCTCACCTTCTTGTGACCCTAGCGCTAATACGCCCACTACTAGTACCCCTACTACAAACCATCCAAAGCTTACCGACTCTTCTCTTGCCTACCTGTACCTTACTACTTCCAACCATTTTGCCAAATTTGCCTCTTCCAATACATATCTTGAAACATTACCTAATTCTTCCCAGCCTGCTATTCTTGGACTTTCCAAAGTTAGCACTAGTGCTAGCAACTCATCACTTACGTTACCTACTGCCTCCACCTTTGCCGCAGCTAACGCCACTAAATGCAAAGGTGTACAGGTTAAAAAGAAGTATAAGCCTGTAGCGCTTAAAATCAAACCTGTTGCCAGCACAATCTCTGAGGACTTTTGAATCAAATGGAATATCATTGGCGACCTGCTTGCCGACATGCCAAAATTGACCCTGAACCCACTACCATTTAAACCAACAGGTTGCTTTACTGAGGAGTGCCAGAAACAGTTTGTTAGCAACCACAATACTGGCTTCCTCACCACTCCCAAATTAAACGTCCTTACCGACCTCATGTCCAAACAGAATCAAGCATTTGCTTGGGAGGACTCTGAGCAAGGTAGCTTCCGTACCAACTTCTTCCCACCCATCGTCACACCAACCATCCCTCATGTACCCTGGACTGAACACAACCGACCCATACCACCTGGACTTGAAGCTGAAGTCTGTCAGATCATACGCAGCAAGATCAAGGCTGGCGTCTACGAGCCCTCCAATAGCGCTTACCGCTCCCAATGGTTCTGTGTCCTCAAGAAAAATGGTAACCATATTGTTCACAGTCTTGAGCTGCTAAATAGGGTCACTATATGACACTCTGGCATCCCACCCTTTTCCGACCACATTGCCGAGTCCTTTGCTGGGCGGATCTGTGGCGCCGCCCTTGACCTCTATGTCGGCTACAATGAGCAACTCATCCATCCCTCTTCACGTGACCTCACCATATTTCAGACACCCTTTGGTGCCTTGCAGCTAGTCACCTTGCCGATGGGTTGGACCAATTCAGTACCAATTTTCCATGACAACGTTAACTACATCCTTCAACCCAAAATCCCTGAATATGTACAAAGTTTCATTGACAACGTAGACACTAAGGGCCCCAAAGATTGGCGGCTCATAAATGGCCTCCCAGCGACTCACCCTGACAACCCCGGCATCCGCTTAGTGCTCTGGGAATTTTTCCAGCTACTTAACCGCATTCTCCAGTGCATGAAGTACAGTGGCGGTACATTTTCTGGACACAAGCTAGTACTCTGTGCTCCGCACTTCAAGATCCTTGGCCATGTCTGCACACCTAGCAGCCACATTCCTGACAAGTCGCGCTTAGCCCTGTTGGAGCGCTGGGATGTTTGCTACAACCTTTCAGAGGTATGCGCCTTCCTAGGAACTGTTGGCATCCTCCATATCTTCATCAAGAACTTTGCCCACCAAGCCCATCATCTTACCCGACTCACCCACGCTAATGCCCTCTTTGAATTTGGACCAGAGCAAGTTGCCACCCAGCGAGACTTAGTGAAGGCGCTACATGAAGCCCAGCCCCTTGTTCCCATTGACCACCAGTTGCCAGACCCAGTTATACTGGCGGTTGACACCTCGTGCATTGCCGTCGGCTTCTTCTTGTGTCAGTGCCTTAGTGACAATTGGAAACAGAGGCACTACAATTGCTTTGGGTCAATTATGCTAAACAACAGAGAATCACGCTACAGCCAGGCCAAATTGGAACTCTATGGTCTCTTTAAAGCCTTTCAGGCACTAAGGATGTATCTTATTGGCGTACGGAACCTCATTGTGGAAGTGGATGCTAGGTACATCAAAGGTATGCTACAGAATCCTGATATACAGCCGTCCGCCAGCATGAATTGCTGGATAGTTGCTATCCTCATGTTTCACTTTGAATTGGTACATGTCAAAGGTACCTTCCACAGACCCAATGGACTTTCCCGACAACTCTTACAGCCTACCAACCCTCTTCCTGACCAAAGCGACGATGACATCTTTAGCAACTGGATAGACCAACTCCATAGATTCATGCACCTTATACAGCTCCCTATCCATCTCCTCCGTAGCGACCAACCTGCTAAAACTTGTCTACACCCAATCATTCCTTACCAACCAACTCCCTTTACCACCCCTCTCACATTCTTTACCGCCAACATAACCGACCAGTTGCCAACTGTGAAACGAGTTGAAGAACCCAGACCCCTCAGAGAAAACAGTACCGACCTTGCATACAACTCAGTTCCCTGGAGCGCTAAGGCTCAAGCAGATGACAAGTGCTTAGACACCATCAAAGACTGGTTGAACACTCTTAAGCGCCCTAGCCACCTTAGCAACAACGAGTATGCTACCTTCATCCGTTATGCCACCAACTTCTTCATTAGCAACAACCGTCTTTGACAACACAACAGGGACGGCGCTTATAAGCTGGTGGTGAAACCTAGCAACCGACTCAGGATTCTACGTGCTATGCATAATGACTTAGGCCACAGAGCACTTTATGCAACTCATGCTATTCTCTTGGAGCACTTTTGGTGGCCTCATGTGCGAGCTGATGTCACTTGGTATGTAAAGACTTGCCACCTTTGCCAAATTCAACAGACATGCCAACTCCTTATCCCACCAACTGTTGCTACGCCAGCACCTCTCTTCAGCAAGATTTACATTGACACGATGCACATGCCCAAGTCCAGTCACTACAAATACATCATTCAGGGACGCTGCTCACTAGTCCATTGGCCTGAATTTAGGATGCTCCAGTGGGAGAACATGGATGCAATAGCTAAGTGGTTGTTTGAAGATGTCATCTGCCACTGGGGTGTGCTAAGAGAAATAGTTACCGACAATGGTGCCCCCATCATCAAGGCGCTAACCTACCTTGCTAAAAAGTATAATATCTACTATATACGCATTTCTGGTTATAACAAGCGTGCTAACGGACTTGTGGAGCACCCTCACTTTGATGTGCGCCAAGCTCTCTTCAAGGTGGTAGATGGCGACGAGTCAAGGTGGAGCGAAGCGACTTACTCTGTCTTTTGGTCAGAAAGAGTAACTATACGTAAATGCATGGGCTGCTCACCTTATTACGCAGCGACTGGCACCCACCCCTTACTACCTGCCGACATCATTGAAGCGACATACTTGCAACCCGCACCCAACTCCCTATTGTCCACTACCGACCTCATTGCTCGATGCGCCATTGACTTACAACAATGAAATGAAGACTTAGTGCGCTTACATGAAACAGTCCTTAGCACCAGATGAAAAGCAGTGCTAAGGCTTGAGACAGACCACAGCGCCACCATACAAGACTACAACTTTGGCCGTGGATTGCTAGTACTCATGAGGAACTCCAAAATAGAAACCACCCACAACAAGAAAATGCACCCTCGCTATTTGGGGCCATTGGTAGTTATCTCTTGAAACCGTGGAGGCACTTACGTCCTTTGTGAACTAGATGGATTGGTACTGCACAGACCAGTTGCCACCTTCCGATTGCTCCCTTACCTTGCACGTGACTGAATATCCTTACCGATTGAGGCGCTAGACATCAATACTGCCAAACTCAGAGAACTTGAAGAAACTGACCTACTAGATGACAACGACTTACCACCTGAAGAAGAAGAAGACTAAAATACTATTTACTTTCCTTACCGACTCTCTTTTCTCTACTTATCTTTTACTATACAGACGTTTCTTTTACTTTACCTCAAGACGCAGCGCTAGCAACTTTGATTGCCACCTGGCACCTTGCGCAACTCCTCACAAGGGTTTTTTGCCATGATGATCTACTGAGCGTTCCCTTAAGAACTCAAGTCACTAAAACACCACTTTTGCTAAGTCTTTTCTTTTATAAGTCCTTCAAAGCCCACATTCTCTTACTATACATGCAGACGTTCTTACTATTTTTCATACTTCACACAAAATTGCAAGTCCAAAAAACAATTATGTTACATTTTTTTTTCTCCTCTACTCGAAGTCCAAGCTATGTACAACAATACTAAAAGATTTAACAGGTGCTAGCGACTAGGCCTGGTCATGGTCGGCAGGGAAAGAGAAGAGCGGGAGGGGGAAGAGATCCTCAGCTTGGACATTGTTTTGCTTTTGCCAAGCTAGTGCCTCCTCGCAGTCCTCCTGGTATTGCCTCAAAATAGTGACGCTGTGTCCCAGCATCCTCCGCCTCATCCTCATCCCCGCCATCTTGTTGTCAACTGCTTGCATCTCCCGTGCCATTACCGACTCCATACCAGCGGCCCGCTCCATGAACCTTGCCAGCTCCTCTGGCGACCTCAAACTGGTGATGGAGTAAAGAAGTTCTTCACCCAACCAGTCAAAGTCGCCACCCATCACCCGAGAAGCGGGGAGGAGTGTCCAACACAAGTCCATCCTAGTGACTGGGGTGGGACATTTGGTTTGCTCGTAGTCCTCATTGCTGGAGGACATTTCCCAAGCGGTTGCCAGCTGAGCACGATAGTCGGTTAGCAACACCCAACACCTGGAGAGGAGTCTTACCTCCTCTTCTCCTTCCTCTTCCTCCTTCTTCTCGCCTCCCTCGGCCTCTTCCTCCAAGTTGCTAGTGGCGGGAGGAGAAGGAGTGTGTCTAATAGAGCCAGATCAGTTACTGACTTTGTAAGCAACTGAGAACTACTTACCAAGTGCCGCTAGGCCCAGCAACAGGAGAGGACCTCTGCCAGCAGAAAAACTCAAGGTCTAACTCTGCTAATTGTGTAACCAATAAACAGTCAATGAAGGAATCAGACAGCTCACCTTTCGCAGGGGAAAACTGAACATAGAGGCGCTTGGCCTCCCTAAAAGGGCTTAGAGGGGAACCAGCCCTCTTACCGACCCACTGCCCCTCTAGCAACTCTACCGACTCCTCACGCTCTACCACCTTCCTCTTTTCCTTGGCCTTCCCTCCCCTCTTTGGTGGCCAGCTACCAGTCAGTTTGGTAGCCTCTCTCAGAGGAGGCGGCAAGCATCACCTTGCTGAGTCAGCAGTGCCAGACTCTTGTCAGTGATGCTGGCGACCCCGCCAGACTCTACCAACGCCCGCTCACCCAACACAAACTCCCTGGCGCGCCTGACTCATACCGACCACTCAAAAGTGTGCTTAACAATGGGGTCTTCTTTGCCATGCTCTCGGGACTTAAGGCCATTATAAGTATACGCCCGCTTGAGGACATCACAGCGGTAGCAAGAAAGGATGCCAGTCAGGAACCAACATGCCTCAGGGTCGTTATCCACCCAGCATTTGTCACACTAAGTCCAATCAGGTTAGCACAATCGCTAAAAAAAAGATTAAGGAGTCACTTACTGCGCCCTTGGAATTTTTATATGCCTGGCACTGGCCAGGCACCACTGTCTTCTTACCCTTTGCGCCTTCCATCACCACACCCACCTCCACCCCCGTGTCCAGTACCACCTCTGTGCGCCGTGTCGCCAGCAAGTCTCTCCACTTTGCATTGGTAAAGATAGTTTGGGTAGGTGCCTGCAAGGTCAATCAGTCGCTAACAACTAAGTACCAAAATGAATACTCACCTCATACATTGGCGCCACCCTTGTGGACTTGCAGGACTAAGCCAAAACAATTAGCGACAGACGGCAAGGTAAGCATACCTTGCATAGAGAAGATACTGTTGAGCCCCACCTGGGAGCTGCTGGTGCAGGGCTCTCGTTGCCAGTGGCAAGCATGGCACTGCTCCCGATGCATCTTGATGAAGTCCAATTGGCTGGGACCAGCGGGAAGGGGTACCAGCAAAGAAGAAGTAGATGCCACCGGGGCACTACTGACAGGACCACTAGAAGAACCCTCTACCCAACCCACTACTGACCCCACCGCCAAGCCAGCCTCCTGCAGCTCCTCTTGCTGCCTCCACTCCCTCTCCTCCTCTGCCTGCTGCCGTGCCTCCGCCAACAACGCTTCTGGAGCAGCACGCTGCCATGCCAAAATTGGTTCCACGATCAGTGTCTCCTTACTATCAGGAGAGAGTTCAGACCATTGCTAACAAACAGGGAATAAGCGACTTACGCTGGCCGACCTATAGGACTTATCGGACAGGAAGGACCTCCCCCCAAAATCTCAGCCAACTCATCATCAATGGAGGGGACATCAGGGGGCGGAGGTCGCTAAATGGTCAGCCACAAGACAAAGTACAGTCGCTAACAACACGTACCAGCAAAGCCTCGTATGGCGCTAACCATTCAGTGCCCACAGCAGCCCAAGCAACACACCATGACCGCAGTGCCTCCTCGTTGTCCCACGTCACTCCAGACAACCTGTGGGTCTCCCACTGCTCCAGCAGCCTCAGCATCTCCACCACCAATTCTTGGGAGGTGCCAGCACCTTTACCAAGGTGGCGCGCCAAGAAAACAGAGGCCTTAAGAATGAAAGTTAGCACCCGAGCGCTAGCATCGGCGGCGGCAATGATGGAAGACATGTGTAACAAGTAAGAGTGTAAAAGGAGTAAGAATCAAAATTGCCTGCTCACAGGGGATTCTGATGGGAGTGGGAATAGAAATTGGCTGCTTACAGGGGATTTTAATGAAGTCCCAATCATGGTCACCAGACCTTTTGAATAGGTGGTTAAGCGCATGGACCACGCAACAACACATGATATTGAGGCTGACTGAGGACAGTCAATTTTTCAGTTGGGGGGAGATGATAAGACTCTGGCAGGCCTCAGCACACCAGCGCTATTTTTAGCAACTTATGTTTTGCAGCTAGCAGGGATTGAACTCAGGCTACAGGATGTGACCTGCAAGATCACGGGACTTAGCAACCACATGACTTGGCGATCACCTGCTACTCACTTGACTCCAGCCCAGCCCCCTTCAAGTCCCCAATCAGTGATAACTGACGCCAGAGCCTTTAGCGATGCCTATCAAAATCCATTGCTTCTCAAAGATCCGATGACAGATCATTTTAGCAATGCTTAGCGACTTACATGAGACAGGTCCACGTGATGGTTTCAGATATTAGCAATGCTTACTGATTGATCCAACACCTAGCGACCTACGCAAGACAGACCCCCTTGATGGTTTCAGGCCTTAGCAACAGTCCTCATGCATTTGGCCTCTTTTACTGCTAGGATGTTAAGTTAAAGCTTGCCAACTTGACAGACGCCGTCGCTTAGCGACTTTTATGTTTCCATTGTACTTGTCTTTTTTCTTGATTAATTAATTAGTGACTTTTTAGTTTAATTACCATGGCGGCCTAGCACCTATAAATACTGTACATATCTTGTCTTAGCCATCATCAAATCGTATGCCCCACAGTTCAGATCACATTTCAGCGCATTCTAAGTCCTCAGAGTCGCTAAGTGAATCAGTCTTTCTGACTTCACCTTGCCAGCTTTGACTACCGACCTTTGTACTACGGTGCCATATGGGCACATCATTGCTAACGTTTACGTCGCTAGAGTCCTTGCTGACTTCTAGCATCCTAGCGCCTTGCAGGCTTACAGCTTAGATCGCTAAGCAACCCATTACTTTTTCCAAGTTCAAATCACACTAAAAAGACTAGGCTTCTGGGACCCTGCCTGGGACTCTCTCAAAACACTAGCGACCGCCCGATGCTACTCATTAGTGAGGTGCTAAATTTACCATCTACCAGGACAGTGCTTAGCAACTTTCAGGCGTCATCAATGCAGCAATGACCAAGCGCACAAAGGGGTGAAAGTGTTTGCGCAGCAGGCACTGGCCAATCTGGCCGAGGCTCATGATGCAATAATCATGGCACGGGTATTCCAGACACGCAAGGCAAATGAGCACTGAGGGGAGAAGCCCGACATCAGTGTGGGGAGCCTGGTGTTCCTCTTGATGCAGAACTTGAATCTGCCAAAGGGGCAGGCAGGGAAACTGTGCCCTAAGTGGGTGGGACCCTACTGGGTCCTGGAGGCTGAGGCGCAGACGTCAAATTACGTCCTGGAGCTGCCAGTGGCACTATAGGCTAGGAGGATTGTTCCTTGGTTTCATGTGTCGCTGCTGCAACCGTTTCAGGCGAGTGACAATACGCTCTTCCCTAATAAGACCACCCCGGAGCCCTACAACTTTGGGGCCCCAGAGGGCCAGGAGTAGTTTGTGGATAAGATAGTGGGCCACAGGTGGGCCAGCAAGAATGGCCTGGAGCTCCAGGTATGCTGGAGCTTGGAGGATACAATGTAGGAGCCCTTGACTCACTATGCCTGAATTGGCAGCCCTGGACAGGTACCTGGAGCTGCAGGGGGTCCATCAACTCAGGCAGCTAGCGAGGTGCATGACCAGCATGTGAAGGGGCCACCCGATGGCAGATGAGGTGTGCAGTACACACAGAAAGGGGACTTAGCCAAAATAGTGCAGGTGGGGATGGCACATGAGGGACATGTGATTGTGGGAAGTCACCATGACTGTGGACATGTCACATTGTGACTCTTTCTTTTTTTCTTCCAAGTTCCTGTTGCCACCATAGTGTGGTGTAGCTCAGTACTGGCCTTGTTTGGCCAACCAGTGACACAGAGCTGTAGCAGCTCAGGCAGGGGGAGATCTGCAGGGGTCGCCCCAAGCCTAGACAGCAACCCCCACATTGTAGTGGAGCTCCACCGGGGGCCCCTCAGTTTGCAACCCGGTATGTGGGACCTGAGATGAGCCTGTAGAGACAGCAGATAAGGCAAGTGCCTCAGAGAGTAAGAGGAGTGAGGGGGCAAGGGCCCCCTTCATGGACAGTATTACTCTCAGATGGGGGCAGGGCATGGCCAGGAGGCAATGGAGGTCAACGACGAATTGTACCAAGATTACAATCCATATGTGTTGTTCTACCAGGCATTGGCGTCTGAGCAGGAGCTATAACTCCCCAGCCCCAAGAATGCGCCAGGAGGCACAAGGGCCACCTCCTAGGCCACCACAGGAACTTGTCCACCCTTGGAGGAGAGGATATCGCGTGGACCTGTGCAAGTAGAGGAGAAGGAGTCCGTGTGCTGGAGCAAGAGCAAGAGGAAGGCAAACAAACCAACACTGGCAGACGACTAGTACTTAGCTGAGATCCTGCAGCGGCTCAAGAATGCAAGACACCCAGTGTTGGTGGACACCAATTTCTTATGCAACTCAGTGGCGGTCTTGGTAATGTCAGGACTGTTGGATGACATTGACAGTCTGAAGAAGCAATGCCAGCTGGCAATGTTGCAGATCAAGCATGGGGCAAAGCAGAGAGCGGCTTTACCAGTCGCCGCTGAGGCCAAATGGCCCCGCCAGGCTGAGATGGAGAAGGAGGAGTTTTCTCCTCTGCCATCTCCAATGTTTGCTGCCATGGCAGCATTGCCACTGCCACCTGCCATTGAGCAGCTGAAAGGGGGGGTGACAATGCCATGCCTAACCCAGCCCAAGATGGTGCCAGAGAAAGAGCAAGCTATGTTCATCCAGCCAATCAAAGAGCTGAGGGTTGGCAGGAAGGAGGCTAGTGCGTCTTGGGATGCAACTAGTAAGAAGGGGCAGGTGCCCCAGGCAGCGACAGCAAGAGGAAGGGGGCTCTTGCCTCCATTCACCATGGCAGAGTTAGAGCTGCAAGTCACTATTCCAGCGCTGGAGCCCACTCAAGGCTTGGCAGCGTCAATGTTCACGCATGCAGCGGCCAGCAATGTCAGGCCCAAACGGGGCCATTGCTGGGCAAAGGAGGAGAGCAAGTTGGTGGTGTGGGCATTTCCTGCAGAAGCTCTGCCTAAGGCAGGGCCGGCAACTTTGAGGTTCAGCCTGGCCATAACAGTGGCGACCCTGCCAGCATCGCTGCCTGTGGTGCATGCAGCATGAGATACGTGCCAGGAGCATCAACATGCATTGGCACCAGCACTGGTGCATCTGTTGGCGGGAGGCATTGTGATTGACGACAATGATTGGGAGGAGGACTCCCTTGAGGAGGACCTGAATCCTAATTTGGACGAGACCCCACACAAGAAGGGGATGTGTCTGGCAAAAAATGCGAAGATTTGCAGGAAGAAGGCAGCACGTGCCAATGAGGACAGGTCACGGGCAGTGAGGCTCAACAGGGGAGTGATCTGCCATGTGCTAGACGGATTGAGGGCAATTGTCAGCTCCGGACAGGCCAAACGGCTGAATTTGTGCTTTGTGGGTGGGTTGGGCAAGTACTTGTACTGCTTGCCCTACACCAACATTGTCTTTGTGGGTGCAGCCACCAACAAAGTGGCGGGATACAAGTACAAAAGTGGCCTGCCAGCCAAAATGCCCAAGACTATGGTGTACAAGCATGCACTGCAGAGATTTCCCCTCAACATGATCGAGCTTGAGCGGCTCTTCAAATAAATTACAAATGAGTTTGTTCCCTGGCGCAATTGCGTGGTGGGGTTCATACTCTTCAACGCTTTTTGGCTATTTGCTAATTTGTTGGAGGAGTTGAGGGATGAGGTGATGCAGGCAGTATTGAACGGAGAGTCCTACACCTAGAGCCTTGTCCTCACAATGGAGGAGCGGAACATGGTTGAGGCGGTGGAAATCCCAAACTGCCTCACCCAGGTGGATGATCAGAACCGTGTGGTTCTACGGGCAATGCAAGCACCAAGCTGGGACTATCCATTCAACTTGGAAGACTTGGCGCAGTATGTGCTCATATATGGATGGCCCAGGTTGGACAACGCCTTCTTTGGATTGGCGGTAGATTACGCCTACTGTATCCATTGGCGCACATTGTTTGGATACGTGCTGGTTTGCATGTTGAGTGTGGCCTGCGGAGGTAAGCCTGTGATCAACTGGCAGATTTTGCTGATGATTGCATGCTTGGGGTTGTATTGGAAGGCCGTTGAGGCCTACAATGCTCAGATGGCTGGAGAACTGTTCCAGCCACTGACCAGGAATATGATGCAGCTGCATCGTGTCTATGTCAACAAGCACTAGGCCATCAACTTCAGCAACGCAGACGCGATGCATGTCTTACTGCAGAACCAGATCCCCATTGAGTGGGTGGATCATGCCTACACCTATGGCATGGTCTACTTGGAGAACCAGTTCCATCAGCCTACTATGTCCATGGACATATTCAGCGAGGTCGATGAGGAGTGTATAGCCAGATTGGCTACATATGGGACTCCTGAGGCGATAGACACATGTGATGGGTGGAGGCAGGCCACGGAAGATGACCGCCTGCGTATTCTGCTGAAACTCCAGGAGGAGAGCGCAAAGGGTATTGATACAGAGGCTTGGGGTATCTACTATTGGGTGGGTAGAGACCCCAATTAGCACTACCTAAGGTATTAGAGGGTTGCTTGCTCGCCGTTGCCACAAGGTAAAGCAGCTATTGTTTCTCCAATGATCTTGTGTTTGACAGCTAACGTTGTGGATTTGTTGGCAACAGCAGACTTCCCTGAGGCCATAACAAATGAGGCTGGACTGTCTGGTCTACAACTGCTGCCTGCGCCGTCCCCACTGCCATTGCCAGCCCCATCCATGACTAACGTTGCTGTGGATGTGGAGATGGACGCAGAGGCACTAGCCACAGAGGCGCATACTGCTGGTAGGTGACTCACCCAGATAATGAAGAGGAGGGACAGATCAGCCTGGAGTAGAAGGCTGACTGTAGATTGTTTTATGATTTCTTGTTGCAAGGGCAACACACATGGGTCCAGCATGCTTTGCACTGCTCATATTTTTCTATCATCATATGCTTTCCTCCCCTGCACTGTGTCCTGCAGGAGTCATTGCACTTATTTTTGCTATCCCCATGGCTGACTGCCGTTCTTTATTCCAACGACATGCAAGACACCATGCACACAAAAAAAGAAAAAAAGAAAAAAGAAAAGAAAATAATAATGTATTCCAAAAGCGAGCACATAGCTCCTCAAGTGTAGACCAACAATGGTCTGAAAGGGGGGTATGCAACGAGCATGGTATTTTATTATATTTTATTTACTTTATTTTACTTTTACCCTACATTTTGTCGACTGCTTAGCAATTAGCTAAGCAGTCTTGTTCTTAGTTTTGTACATATTATCAATTCCAATATTTGGGCTGATTCTATTGTCTGAACTAAGGCTACAAGGCTTGTAACTCTGTTACAGCTTGATATACAATTTGAGGCAAGGGTCTATTGTGGTTTGCATACATGTAGGATAATATACAAGCATATGATTGCACTCAAATTTATTGTATCCATGGATGATAAAAGATCAGGTACAATATATCATTCTACAGTTTTGATATAAACCAGTCAAGTAACATGTTTAAAAAATTGTATTGTTTTTACTGCATTTTTTATGTTGTGTTACAAAAGATGTTGAGATCTATGCACGTTATAGCACCGTGCGCACCGATTATTACCGTCAGGGTCGACTCAGGGCTGGATGAAAAATATGTGAGTATATTATAAAGACTGGAATGACAGCCACCCTCAGTCATTATATGGAGACTGAGGGTGAGCATGCAGTTTACTTAGAGAATAATGGACAAACCAACTTACGCATACTATAGAGTAACCTCTGTGTGTTATTAGGTATGCAAATAGAGTCATTATACGGAGACTGAGGAGTAACCTCTGTGTGTTATTAGGTATTGACTTCTAACAAAAGAACAATGTCATATGTGGCAAGTGAATGTTAGTTTGCAAAAACAATGCAAAAAATGATGTAAAAACACAGGGAAAATAATATAACTGATTTCAAAAATCTATCTGAATGTTTACTCACACACATGTCTTGCTTAAGCAGATATGCAAATATCTGGCTAATTTAATATCATGTGACTATTGGGGCATGGGGACAAAACAATAAGTGTATTGAGAATAATTTATATACAAAGGTACACGAATGATGAATATATTTGTATGTGACCTTTAACATCTAACATTTAGCACATACTATCAAAGATGTGAATAAGAAAGAATTGAATGAATATAACAAATGGACGACTCACCATTCCTGGTAACTACAGCAAACAATTGAGTACATGCATGTTTACAATTTTGAGGGTTAGGAGATCTATCAAACTGAGAAGAGCTTGCACGGTATTCTTGATGATTTGCCAAGTCAGAATCCAAGGTATCAGTATTTGAGTTTTCATGCAAAGATGTATTATTTTGATTGGATAGTGCATCTGTATTGGATTCTGAGGAGTCTGAGATCCCTGTATTGATATCTTTATGAATGAGGAGGTTGTATAGTTTGACTTCATGAGGATGTTCAATAACATCTAAGCATCTTGATATGTGAGATAAAGAATATCCTAAAGAGGTTGCAGTTTCTTTGTCTCTATAAACAAGGCCATCAAGGAATGGAAATGCTAAAAGCATGTGATTCAAGGGAAAAAACATGACAATGGATTAACATACAATAAGCTAAGCAAGCAGATACCTTGACCTTGTAGGAGGGACCCGGCCAATAAAAAGAGGTGTCCAAAGAAGAGAAATTCATGTTCTTGAAAGTGTGCCAACCAGGACCGTTTCGCATACATTTACACACTGCCAAGCAAACTGAGGATGGATTGAAATTATCCATTGGCTTGTCTGTATGATATTGCTCTTTGTGATGGATAAGGATATGAGCTTGATGTGCAAGAAAAGCTGTATATCCATCTCAAAATCCCAAATAGCTGGTAAGAGAGGATCTGTCTATCCAAAGACAATGGATATGGAAGTACTAGTAGATGATTTTGCGGGCCCTGAACCAATTCTTAATAGATGCCTCAAAAGACCGTCCATCAGGTTGCGCCATGAAATTCCAGTTGATCAAAGCACTGTATAATTCAAAATAATTGCAGAGAGCAAATAGTGCTAAAGTCCTACTTCATGTAGCTAGATCTGGTATATGGGGATAATGACAGTCTGGAAACAAAAGATCATCAATATATGCATACAAGGAGCAGTGATAAGCCTATGGCTGAGCTCAGTACACCAGTGCTATTTTTAGCAACTTATATTTTGCAGCCAGCAGGGATCAAACTTAGGCTACAGAACGCAATGCGTGGGATCATGGGACTTGGCAACCACCTGACTTGGCGACCACGGGACTTTAGCAACCACCTGACTTGGCAGTCATATGATGATCTACTGGTCACATGGTGATCACAAGACTTGGCAACCACGGGCTCTTAGCAACCACTTGACTTGGCGATCACCTGATGCTCACCTGACTTCAGCCCAGCCCCCTTTCAGGTCCTCAATCAGAGATAGCCAACTCTAGGACCTTTAGCAATGCCTATCAAAACCCAGTGCTTCTCAAAGATCCAATGTCAGATCACTTTTAGCAACGCTTATTGCTTATCTGACGCTTAGCAACTTACTTGAGACAGGTCTCTTGATGGTTTCAGGCCTTAGCAACAGTCCCTGTGCATTTGACCATTTTCACTGCTAGGATGTTGAGTTAGCGCTTGCTGACTTAACAGACACCATTGCTTAGCAACTTTCACATTCCATTGTACTTGTCATTATTTTTCTTGATTGATTAATTAGTGACTTTTAGTTCAATTAACATGGCAACTTAGCGTTTATAAATACTGTACATATTTTGTCTTAGCCATCATTGAATCATACGCCCAACAGTTCAGATCACATTTTAGCGCATTCTAAGTCCTCAGAATCACTAAGGGATACAGTCTTGCCAACTTCACCTTGTCGACTTTATTTCCTGACTTTTGTTCTTACGGTGCTATATGGACACACTGTCGCCAACGTTTACATTGCTAGAATCCTTACCGACTTCTAGCACCCTAGCACCTTGCAAGATTTTGGCTTAGATTGCTAAGCAACCTCTTTATTTTTCTAAGTTCAAACCACACTAAAAAGACTAGGCTTCTGGGACCCTGCCTGGGACTCTCTCAACACTAGCGACCGCTCAATGCTACTCATCCAGTGAGGTGCTAAGTTTACCATCTACCAGGACAGTGCATAGCAACTTTTGGGTGTCATCAACGGTCAAAAAGAACATACTGGAATGCAAATTGATTAAATGTGACAAATAACAATAATAGTATACAAGCATGCGCATGAGTATAGCATGCAATGCATTATTGTAATTTGCAGTTGTGACAAATTGATGATAGATTCCAACAATGGAATCAGATAGGGTGGATGCCAAATAATAATGCCCTCCAATGCATATTGTAGGTTCCAGAGTGACCGCACAATAAAGGACATTTGGGTGCATAACTCTGTATTGTATGATCAGCTTGTGCTATATTGGTGAATTAGGGAGCAAACTGACAAAATATCACCAGCTTCCAGGATCACAAGTTCCATTTCCCAAAGTTCATTGTTGAAGTCATGTATTCTGGAATCATTTGTAAATGGATTGAGTTTAGCAAAGTCTTTGAAGGATCCAGATTTGGGTCGAGCAAGATACCAAAACTCGATACCAATTTTGACCTTGACAAATGTTCCAAACTCATTAGCAGAAACACCCCAAGAATGATGTGTGGAGCCAGTCAATACAATAGCCCAACACATATCAAACAGGGGGTATTGTTGGGAGGAGTGACAATATGACAATCAACCATTTGTTTCTGACCAGGAGTACCACTCGCTGGAAAATGGTAGTATAGGAAAGGAATCACAATTGGCAGGCAAGTTTAAAGTTGTCAGGTTCTGCTGACCTGGGGGCTCAGCAATTCTGGGCGAGGCCTTACCAAGTGGACTCGGACAGCTACGGACATGCCGGGACTTCAGAGAGGACCAGAGGAAGGCGCCGGGAGGAGGTGACGTGTGCCGGGGGCATGGGGAGATCAGGCAAAGTGTCCCGGGGTTGGCGCGAGCAAGGGGCAAGCGCCGGACGGGAAGGTTCTACTGGGGGAAGTTCAGGTTAGACGGCGCGATGAGTGGCGTGCCGGCGGCGGCAAACTATCCGGGGAAATCAGGGGGCTGATAGGCGAATAGGCAACTTAGAGTTTGACAGGTGCGGGACCGAACTCAGAGGAGTGGAGAATGCGGACCGGAGGAGATAAGAGACCGGAATACGAGAAGGGAAGGGAAGGAGAAACTTGAGGCAGAGACGAGGAAGGAAGAAAGAGACGGATGAGCAAAGGAGATGGAATTAAGAGAGTAGATAGAGACAATGGACAAATACGAGACGAGAGAGTAGAGACGGATGCGGACTATAGAAATGGAGACGAGTACGAGACAATAGAGTGGAGACGAGTACGAGGCGAAGTTACGAGGCCGGAGCGATACGAGAGGAAAACCGGAGAGTATGGGCAATATCAAGACTACCGTACTTAGTGCTATGGGGGGGCTTATATACTGACTACACGATGAGGCAGGTCCGGGGTCCCGGTTCTGGGTCTGGGGGCTGCTCTGGGGCTCTGGTGGTGTCCCGGAGCACCTAGGAGGACAAAGGAAAACCGCGGGTGTCGGATGGGAGTGGCGCCGTTGCTTTGGGGGTCGCAGCGGTGCCGCACGAAGGAGGACGTGGCGCGACGAGAGGACGCGATGAGGCATGATGCGGAAGTTGATGCGGGATGAAGCATGATGCGTGGGTTGATGCGCAGGGTGATGCATGATGCGCGGCATGATGCGTGGCATGAAGCGATCATGCATGATGCGTCGAATGATGCGTGATGCGTCGGATGTTGTGTGGGTTGCCGTGCTGTCGTGCCGGGGATCTCCGGGGGTCGTCGGTAGTGTCCGTGGGGCCAGGGGGAACGTCAGGGTCGACCAGGGTATGATGTGATGACCGTGTTGGGTGTTTGTGGAGTTTGTCCCGAGTCGAGGTGGTGCGAGGTGGTGTTTGCTGGGGTGTGTGGTGTGGTTCCAGGCCCGGGGCTCAGGCCCGGGGGTGGGTCGTGACAAAAGTGCTAAGAGCCCTAGGTGTTGGAGAGGTAAGCGCATCAAATAAATCAATAGGAGTTCCTTTGCGTATACGCAAGGTATCTGAAGCAGTAAAATCTATCCAGATAAAGTTGTTAGAATAGAAGTATAAGAATACACATGACCACTGAACCTTGAATAACCGTAGTACAGTATAGACTACAGATATTGGACTGAGCAGAAATAACAAATCTTTTATCAACTTGATTTTGATTTTTTATAACCACAGCCACGTGAGTCTTGAGGGAGGACATAATAGATGTATTAGAGGGATTGTAAAATTCATGGGGCTTTGCAAGATCATAGAGTTGTAGGTTCGTGATTTATGAATGGCTTCATCCAGCAAATAAAACCATTTAAGATCTTCCGGCAGCTGAGCAAATACTTGACATATGAGAAATAACACATGACAAGATATAAATACTCACATGAGATTTTGGTGTAAATGAATAGACTTGATCTGTTCTGTAAATAAGATATTTGACTGCATGGTCCCCCATGTGATAAATGGCTTCAAGTGATACGTCCAAGTCCTCATTTTCATCTTCATCATCCTAAAAAATAATAAATAACTTTAACATTTAATAACACATTGTATACCAACCGTTTGTTCTAGGGTCAAATCAACAAGCACTGAAGGATCAACACCACCAATGGGCTTTTGAGGAGTGTTCAGATGGGTTGTGTTAATATCGCTAATGGGCTTAGCCTGAGGAGTCTTGGTATGGGATTGCAGCTGAACTCTCCTTTTCCTTCTCCTATCAGCGTCCAATGGAACATTTGAACGCGGTAATGAATTATTGGCCAAGTAACGCAATCGGGTATTGTATCTCAATGACAGAGCTGAGGGTTGGTTTAAATCTTCTTGCCCCAATGATGACAGGCCTGCTTTGGGAACTGGTGTCAAGTACAATTCGTTGGATGAATCTGTTGAGGAGGATTTACTGGATTCTGACTCATCATCGGAAACAACCTTCTTGCTTGCTCTATATAAGTCATGGTGAATAACAACAGGAAGAGAAGTTTGGTTGGAGAACTGAAACCATGGAATGCCATCTTGTCAAATAACACTCTAAAGATTTAAGAGTGATACCTAGCTCATGAAGAATATCACCACCTAGCACTGCAGAAAACAAGGCCTTCCATAATACACGTTCTGCTGTTATGATATTAGGAGGACGTTCCGATGCACTTATATGTTTCCATAACTGAGGATGCAACATTATTAAATGATGAGAAAAAAATAGTATGTATTACATAGTACTTATGTTGAATACTGTATATTTGGACCCAATTTCATGACATTCACAAGGGTTAAGCAAGATAAGAGATGAGACGGCTAAGGCAAAATATAAACTGTTGTGGAGTGTTGCAGCATGGCCTTGGAATTCTGATAGTTGAATATCACAAATCTGAGCAATTTCTGTCTGATTGTCTTTGTTACTGAGGTGTGATGAATGTTATTCAAACAACACGTGAATAATGTGTGACAAGTGAAAGATAATATATGTACTCAGAAGCAATGATTTTTTCCAGCAAAGTTACATCTGTTGGTAATACTACATGACCCTATATTCATCAATTCAATGAGAATGAACAAGTAACAGTCATAGCACAGGATGTAACCTTTAAAAGGCATCCCAGATGCAAAGCGGCAGATGTCAAATTAATCAGAGTTGTTATGACGTTTTTCTTCCCGATGTGATGTACAAGTCCAGCATAAAGCCTAACTAAAGGTCCACTGGAGGGCAAAGAATAAGCTTTTTCACAATTGGTTTTAATATGTAACATGCAAAGATGATTATTCAAAGCTTTATGTGTTTTGTTTAACAGCACTGATATATTGTTTAACGCACACATATGTTATCGAGCAAAAGAATAAGATTACATTATAAACACAAAGAAAAATGATACAATGAAAAACAATTGATAAGATACAATATAGGGAAACAAACAAAAGTAAAAGAAAGGAAAGGAAGATCTTACTGCTCTTAAATTATCAGGAACAGGCCCATACACAGAAGGTGATCTCATAGTCCCCTCATGCACCATGCCATAGACATCAATGACTTGATAAGCCATAAGTACTCAAAAGCAAGCATTGAATAACGTTTTATTTGGAATCACAGGAGTAGGCCACTTGGTCATAAAGGTGCAAAACAAGGAAAACTGATTGTTGCAATAGGCACATATAGGTTTGCATTCCTCGGCCATAAGGCACTTGACCAACAGCTAATATATATGTTAGTGATACCGTCATCATATCCATGGTTAAAGAAAAACACGCACAATGATGTCTGATTTTTTGCCAAAATAGGATGAAAGGTCAGCCATGGTGGAAAGGGTATCTGTAAACCATGAATTTTGAAAACATAGGGTTAGCAATATGAGGGTGAGGAGTGTACAATGTCATAGACGGTAGAGCATAGAAGAGGTCATAGGAGAGGTGGATGGGAGGTGAAAGCAAAAATTTACAACATATACACATATAATTACTAAACATGCAATAACAAATGGCAATCAAATCGGATGAGACGTAATAGTATAGATCTTAGATTCATACACATGTTTTTACAGAAATCTCATCAATCACATCCCCCTTCCCACTTTAAAACCAACCACATGGCTGAATGTTCAAATGCAAGATGCCAGTTAATAGATGAATTTTATTAGGGCTATAAAAATAGATAAGAATTGATATCAGGTACTAATACTGTACTCTGTGACAGGATTGCCTTTAAACACCTCAGGTGATTCAAGTCATTGTATTATCCTTGATAGTGTGAAACAGCTATATCACATGACTTTTTGCAATACTCTCATGGTACCATATGACTTATGTGGCTGCAAGGAGAATCCTGCAGCAACTCCTTGGATAGGTTTTTGTAGTGCTGGGTATCTGATGGAGTGTTGTCAGGAATTGTACAGCTCTGATCAGGGAGGAATGGCTCAATTGATGGCTTTTGCAATGATCAATAGGAAAGGTGTCTGAATAGGAAGAGCGTCCATCATATACGTGGTGCGTGACCAATTCATACACATGTTAGCATATAGTTAGAATCTAACCAGTCTATTATATCTTTTACGGCTTATACACCTAGTGAGTAACACATAAGTTAATTCCTCAGAGTGTGTCAATGAACTTTATTGATAAATACCTAGTGAGTAACACGTAAGTTAATTTCAGGTATTCATAGTCAGCGGTTTGTCTATATGTATGATAGTAAGTAATGCGTACCCTCAGTGTGTGTCAACAAACTGAGGGTACTGGATATCTGTAATACGTTTAATATAGGTATGAATGAGACAAAGCATTCTGGTGGCCAGGTGTGGCCATTGTGTCGTGATGTAGTACCCCGTTACAGTATTACATTGTTCCAACAACACAAACCACACTGGTGATCCACCATCCATTACTGAAGTAGCAGAAATTTTATTTTGTTAAATTAAGCGGATATGCAAATATCTGGCTATTTTTATATCAGGTGATTGGTCAGAGTCAAGATGTGATACATGTGCTCACAACAGTCTATTAGTATGCATTGTACAAGTAGTTTTTGTTCACCTCTTGAAACCCACTAACAAGTAGCAGGAATTTTTTTTTTAAAAAAAAAAATTACCACTACCAAGGAACACTTCAGAAGGTAGATAAGTAGGTAATATCAGCAAGGGTGGCATGTGATAAGGCAATATAGTGGCATGCTCACGGTGTCCGTAGCCTTGTATTCCAACAAATTAAATTTGAAGCAAATAAAATAATTAAGAAAATAGAAAGTAGAATATGTAAATCAGTTTGTGAAAAGATATATTGATTGATAACAGTACATACTTATATTAGAACATAAAAGTACAGTGAGTATGTAGTATGCAAGACAAAAAAAAACATATACATACACAAATCCTACTTAAGGCAGGACACTTTGTGCTTCTTGATGACACTTCAAGGGATTATTTGTATTGACAGTAAGTACCCTAAGTGCCTACCTGTCAAAAGTTTGAGGTTTCTTTTTCCAAAAAAAAATACAAATGCTCAGATTCATTGATACCGCCCAATCATACCTCTCAACTCCTTCTCTTACCACTCAACCTCCAAAACTATCAAACCTCAATCACCTTGAAGAATGGATTGAACTTGGTATTGATTGGACTATTTATGCAGTCATCCAAAGCTCATACCTCTGCCAGGAGTGACACAAACATAATGTGAACTGAAATTGGGTGAAAATACTACACATACAAATATTTACAAATAGCTAAGCAGCTTTGAATTTATCTTTTTCCTTGATGGCAATGAACTTTTATGGGTTTATGTTAAGGAGGCATGTTTAGAGGAAGAACTGGCCAACTGTAAGGGCAACCTCTGGAGGCTATGGCTCAGTCACACAGCTGGCAGAGGGAAATCCAAAGTATATTTAGGTAATACAACCATAACTACTCACCTAGCAGAGGGAAATCCAAAGAGAACAAGTCTAGGGATTCCCTATGCCAGGAGTGATGCAGTAACTGTATAGCATGACAAAAGCCACAATAAAATTTATAATCTAAAAAGGAAAATCTCCGAAAATAATCAAAAACTCGGAAATTGCCATTGCCAGAGGCAATTGTCTCATGTGACTTGCTTAGTAATTTGGAGGCTAGCCTCAAGATGACTAAGCCTCTGGATGCTTACTAAGCCTCTGGAAGCGTTGGCTACACTTGTTTGAATGATAACTAAAGAACCAGAGCACCTCAAGGGCTGAGAATAGTACTAATAGATAGTGTTGAAAGAATAGAAGCAGTAAAGTAAAAGGGTAACAGCAGAAATAAGGAAATAAATAGAGGAAGAATGAAGGAATAAGGAGTGAAAGAAGGGAGAAATGAGGAGTCCCCTGACACCAACTTTTCATCAAAACCGTTATCCTCAGAATTGAGAGATTTCATAATTTTTGACACAGATCCACCAACAACGAGGTTGGGAGTGTTAAGCACAATGACAAATTTGATGTTGGTAGACAAGAAGCTGAAGCCATTTATGTTAGCACGTTGCCACAGCTCAAAGGAAAAAAAAGAAAAATAAAACACTGACATCGAATTGCCACCTTCAAATCATCCTGCAGTATAACTCACAGCTACCACGGATCCCTCAGGAATATCTACGTTGTTCCGTTTGAATGTTTGCCGGCTATGAAGTGATTCAAAATTAGGACTTGTGAACTGGAAAAGAGGACCAGTCTCAGCACAACCATCATATACAGGCACTAAACATAGTCAGAATAAAGTAACAATATATAGTATGATACCTCATGATTCCTACTTTGTCACCGCTTCCAAGGAAGTGTTAAACATGGGAGCAGAGGTATTTGGAGCAGAGATGACAGTGAACATGGAATCATCTGTTATAGTTGGCTTATCAGCCAGTGTAGGAACAGAATACCTGTTAGCTAAAAACAAAGGTAACAATTAAGCAAAGTTATATAGTCAAATAAAATAAGTTCTCACAGTATTTGAAGGCAATGCTCTTGCCTTTGCCATGTGTCACAAAGGCAATACCATAGCTGGAATATGTACCCATTGGGCTAGAATGCAAGCCAAGTGCTTTTACAATATTGGAAACAGCACAATAGTATTCCTGTTGGAAGAGTATGATCGTAACATGTCTCTGCTTATACGTGGATGCAGGATTCCCAACGTTGACACCAAGGTTGAACAAGTGGGAAGAAGTCACAACACCTAACATCACGTCAATACAAAAAGCACTGGAAGAACTGTTCAGAGCAAAATGTCAAAATTTAACAGTAAGTTTATTAGAATGTGTGCTGCGTTGATATATGGACCATGATCAATCCACATCAAGCCATTGATGAGAGACCTGTATTATTAACATATTAAGCAAAAATAGTACAATAGTACAATGTAACAATTGTACTTACGCTGCATTGGTTTTCGACATTTTAAAAGCTACAACTGAAATCTAAGCAAATCTGACCATTCCATCGCTCATTTGTTTACCATATCCATAGGGGATAATATGGAATAAGCGGCTGTAGAAAAGAAATATTAATGGTAGACAATACTTGACATAAGATATCACACGGTAAATGAGGAAGACTCTTATAATGCTCTGGAAACATTGGATCTTGTATATCTTTCTGCATAACTGGTGGATGAAGTATCATATCAGATGAATTGGTGGCACCATCAATTCTATGAAACAAAGGGTCAAAGATATGATAGAGAGAAAAAGGGACTGTAAGAACATACTCCATATCTGAATCTTCATCAGTGAGAAATTGTTTGCTGTCAGCAGAAACATCTGCTTCAATTGAAATCTGAAGCTTGTCGGCTGGAGATGTAACCTTTCCTTGATCATCAATCAAAAGGGCTTCATCATCAGTATTTTCACAGAAAAGTACACTGTCCAATGGTATACCACAAGGTTCATCATCATCACAAGCATTGAGATCTTTTAAAGCAGGTAAAATGTCTTCATCATCACTATTGTATGAAGAGGCATCAGAAATTCCGCTATCATCTTTTTTTAAAAAACTATATCAGTCTCCCACTGAACCACCATGTCCTCCCTTGGTCAGTCAGAAACTGGCACGGCAATATTTTCGTCATGCCTAAAGGAACCCAATCCAAATTTGTCAACGTTAGGTGCAAAGATAACGCCCTTATCAATTTTGCAGTGTGCAGGTAAGGTATCATTCATCCTCTGATACTTACCATGCTCTGAAAACCTGACAACTGAAGCACTCAACCTCCAGATGATGCCACCTTGCATTAGTGCAGCACAGCTCCAAGGATGTGTTAACAGAGTTTCCCAATGCCAAACATAAGAATCATAATCCTTAACCTCATACTGTGAATCCAACAGTCTCATTGGGAGTACACCAAGGGGTGGGAGCTGGCAGGGTGCTTTAGAGGCAATTTCTGAAGGAAGAAAGATTCAAAATGCAATGCCATACTGCAGGAGATACTCTGCAATGTCCAATTCATGAAACCAAGAATGAAGTTGACATACCAATAATGCATCTGCTGCATTAGTGAGTGTCAACTTCCATGGTCTCTCAGACTTGTTACCAAAATCGAACATGTAGAAAATTTGGGGCTTTTCTTCTACAGTCTCAATGATGCATAGATATTGACCATGTTCAAACATAGCCAGTAAAAAACAACTTGTGACGGTGAAATCACAGTTATCATTCTTGGGCTGGTATCCCGCTATTATTCTCTCAAGGTAAGACTTTGTCAGAGATGCAGCTGAGACTTTTTGAATGTAAGGCTGGCATCAAGACCATGACAGACCTAGCAGCTGAGCTAGCTTCTTGCCTTCTGCTTTGCTGGTCAGCAATGGTAAAGAGGAGGGCAGGGAAGAGAGCCATGTGAAGCCATAGTGTAAGGCAAGGATCTCAAAAGTTTCCTGGTGCAGGGCAGCAATTTTACAAGACTCATACAGCCTGAGTCTTTGATACATGAGGAACATAGGCTCTGATGATGCTGACGATGGAAGTTTAGGCAATACTGGTGACATGAATTCTAGTGAATTAACAGAATGCCAGATCGGGTGGATGCAAGGCACATCAAGGCATTTGGAGTCCAAAAAATGCCTCATTTGTGGTGGGGGAGTAAGAGTCCTAGGCAGTAGATTGTTCTTGTGTGGAAGGGACTGGTAGAACCAATTGGCTGGTCCAAAAAGCTGTAAAACTCCTCATCACTGTCCTCATTGCCAGGACCAAATTCTTTGCAGCAATCCCACTTGTTTGAGAATGAATCATAGCGCATCTGTGCTTGACTATACTCTCCAAGTGTTTCTTCCCTATCAGCCTTGTGCACTTGAATGCAACACCAGACAGTTTTGTTCTCATCACTGAGAACCCATTTGAAAACTTTAGCACTGACTGTGGGCGGAGGGCGCTCTCTGTTCAAGCGGGTCTGTTGCTCAATGGCACTTTCATACAAAAGATGTCTTGCGTTGCACTCCTCACTTCAAATTCAGGCCACCTTCCCAAAGTACACACTTCCTGTACAGGATGGCTCGAAGCTAGTACTGCATGCTGTAAATAGTCCAAAAGGGGGGATATATAAGCAAAGGAAGGAATTGACATTTCCTGCATCCCCCATCAATACCATACAGGGACATTGTACTTCAAAAACCATTCCACAGCTGGTTGGTTTGTACTGGTAACATCGAGGAAGATGCCAGCGTGTTTGGTAGCTAAAGAAAAGTCACAGATCACTGACAATTAGAGCACATCCAATAAGTCAGGCTGAAATCCATAGGCCAAAAGTGCATGGTACCAATGTATATCTGTACCGGATTCATTTGTTAACCTAGCTTTGGCGATAAGGTGCGACAACAGTCTCATCCAAACTTTGAACCATCCTCGGGATCTGTGAATTGATGCCAGCATACGTCCATGGCTGTCCTCTTTTTCCATGTAACCTATGGCCCAAGGGGAGAAGGGGTGGACCACAGAGATCCTAAGTTCATTGGCTATGACAGATGTTGCCAATGACAACCACCAATCCAATTTGATCCATGAATCTTCAATTTCTGGAGGTAGGGAAAACCTCTCTCATTTTTCAATGTAACTGTGTAGATGTTTGGGTACTTTTGAAAGTCTTCCCAATAGAGGGCCGTTATACAATGGATTACATAGAATGAATGCAAGTCATCTGAGGGTCTCTGTCAGGTTCCGCTGACCCGGGGGCTCAGCAATTCTGGGCGAGGCCTTACCTAGCGGACTCGGACAGCTACGGACACGCCGGGACTCAGAGAGGACCGGAGGAAGGCGCCGGGAGGAGGTGACATGCGCCGGGGGCATGGGGGAGTTCAGGCAAAGTGTCCTGGGGTTGGCGCGAGCAAGGGGCGAGCGCCGGACGGGAAGGTTCTACTGGGGGAAGTTCGGGTTAGACGGCGCGATGAGTGGCGTGCCGGCGGCAAACTATCCGGGGAAATCAGGGGGCTGATAGGCGAATAGGCAACTTAGAGTTTGACAGGTGCGGGACTGAACTTCAGAGGAGCGGAGAATGCGGACCGGAGAAGATAAGAGACCGGAATACGAGAAGGGAAGGGAAGGAAAAACTTGAGGCAGAGACGAGGACGGAGGAAAGAGACGGATGAGCAAAGAGAGATGGAATTAAGAGAGTAGATAGAGACAATGGACAGATACGAGACAAGAGAGTAGAGATGAATACAGACTATAGAAATGGAGACGAGTACGAGACGATAGAGTGGAGACAAGTACGAGGCGAAGTTACGAGACCGGAGCGATACGAGAGGAAAACCGGAGAGTATGGGCAATATCAAGACTACCGTACTTAGTGCTACGGGGGGGCTTATATACTGACTACATGATGAGGCAGGTCTGGGGTCCCGGTCCTGGGTCTGGGGGCTGCTCCAGGGTTCTGGTGGTGTCCCGGAGCACCTGGGAGGACAAAGGAAAACCGCGGGTGTCAGATGGGAGTGGCGCCGTTGCTTTGGGAGTTGCAGTGGCGCCGCACAATGGAGGACGTGGCGCAACGAGAGGACGCGATGAGGCATGATGCGGGAGTTGATGCGGGGTGAAGCATGATGCGTGGGTTGATGCGCAGGGCAAAGCATGATGCGGGACATGATGCGTGGCATGAAGCGATCATGCATGATGCGTCGAATGATGCGTGATGCATCGGATGTTGTGTGGGTCGCCGTGCTGTCCCGCCAGGGATCTCCGGGGGTCGTCGGTAGTGTCCATGGGGTGTCCAGGGGGAACGTCAGGGTTGACCGGGGTATGATGTGATGACCATGTTGGGTGTTCATGGAGTTCGTCCCGAGTTGAGGTCGTGGGAGGGGTGTTTGCCGGGGTGTGTGGTGTGGTCCCGGGCCTGGGGCTCAGGCCCGGGGGTGGGTCGTGACATTACCTCCCCCCTGGCGTCGAGACCCTTTGAGACGGCGATCGGTCGTGGCAGTGCGGCTTCTCCATGGGAGCTGAACTAGAAGCTTGATGGCCATCACGAAGCCCCGCGGTATCAAGAAAACCAGAGAAAAAAATTCCGAGTTCCCTGACCTTTCTTTCCTGACCATGTCGTCTCCAGCTCCCCTCTCTCCCTCCCCGACCCCTCCTCCTCCCAGCAAGAACCGCGTAGAGGTGTGGGAGGCTTACGAAGCACGCCGGGCTCCTCATGACCGGCGCTGGGAGCAGCGGGCCTTGGACGAGCTTGCCCGTCAGCGTGAGTCCCCAAGTTTTCTCTGGCTGCCGACTGACTCCGGTGTAGAGGTGGGAGAATCTTCGGCGGGGCCTTCGGGTGCCCCTCAGAGCGGTCGTCGCACTTACGTGCTCCCTCCCCGTCCACAGGTAGTGATTCGAGTGCCGGTCCCATCCGTGTTGACTTCTCGCGTTGCGCGGCCCGCCCTTGCCCCCGGAGATATCCAGGTGGTACCGGAGGCGCAGTGGGTCCCTCAGGCCCAGGTGACCCCCCAGCGGTTTGCGGAGGCGGTGGGGCGCGCCCAGGGTTCCCCTTCCATGGACTGGTGTCGTGCTCAGGGGCCGGTAAGTCGTCCTGTTTCTTCGCCTTCTCGGGAGTTGACCCCCCTAGTGCATGTTCTGTGCTCGCCACGGGGATGCATGCGGGTTCACCCCCCAGGAGCCCGGGTCGCAGCGGGACTCGTCAGTGTGCGACGCGTGTCGTACTCGTCACGAGCGGTGCTCCGTTGCGCGGTTCTGGCGTGCGACTTGCGTGGCACAGGAGGAGGGATGGGACGTCGAATGGGTCGAGAGTCAGATGGCGCAGGCGGCGAGGATTCCTTCCGGGACGAGGGCAAGACCGGCGCAGGCAGGGGGTTCGAAGGCGGGGCCGTCGCGGCCGTGGCGCATCAGGGCGGTGTCTCTGGAGGACGAGGGGGTTAGTAGCAGTGGCGAGGAGTCGGGGCGGCGACCAGAGGGGAAGGTGGGGCCCCCGCGAGGAGGGCGGTGAACGGTCGTGGGCGCCCCTGCCCCTAGGGATAAGGGTAAGCGGCGGGCGTCCCCCTCCCCCGAGACTGGGTCGGGCCAGCCCTCCAAACGTCCCCGGCGCTCGGTTTCTCCGGTGGCGGGGCCTTCTCGCCCCCACGTCTACTCTCCGCGGTCGGGGTGGCTGCTCGACCACCCCCAGGTTGTAGCCGATCGGGCGCTGTTGGCGGCGAATCTAGACTTGTGCCACAGGCTGGAGTTGGTGATGGGGAGGTTGGTACAGCGCGAGGCGGAGTTGGTCAAGGTACGGGCGGAGCACAACGAAGCGCAGCGGGATCGCCAAGCAGCAGTGGAGATCTTGAACGCGCGGACCCATGAGGCGCAGGACCTTCAGGGGAGGCTCAGGCGGGAGATGGAGCGGTCGTCGGCGGCGAGGGTGGTGGGTGCCCCGGGAGTGGTGCAGGGGCAGGGCGCGTTGGGTGCGGAGGGAGAGCAGCTGCAGCGGCTGGTGCGGGAGGTCCGCGAGGCTCGAGGATTGGGGGAGTCGGCACGGAGGCGGCGGGACTGGTTGATGGAGGAGGCCGCCGTGGGGCGAGCGGCAGTTATGCGTGCGTGATTGGATTTTCTCCTCCTGGAGTACTGACTGGTTGTTCTTAGGATGGGTCCGCGAGCATCGCGTACTGTTCGACGGGGCTTCGGCAGCCCAGGCCTCCATTAGGGACGGTTTGGGCCGGATGCCTTTTGACCTCCCTCTGGAGCTCGAGCAGGGGGTTGCGCGACTGAACTCCCTGTTGGCGGGGCATCGCCGGAGGAACGCCTTGCCCCCCGGGTCGTGGCTCGAGGTCGCCACCAATGCGGGAGAGGACCTGCCGCGCCACGAGGACAACGTGGCGGCGCTCGTACTGCAGATGGAGGGGGCACTGGCGATCGAGGACGCGGGGCGGCCGAGGGATGCACTGGAGCAGGAGGGGAACGAGGGTTGAGGAGAGGAACGGGGCGGGG
>QLOM01000416.1:0-10768 GCA_003313785.1 Termitomyces sp. MG148
GTAGTTGATGGGAACAAGTGGCTGAGGGTAGGAGCAGAGCTCGACTGTATGTTCGCGATGAGCGAGGTAGGAGAATTGGATAACTTGGCGTTCAAGCCAATCCAAGTTTCGCCTTTATAGGCTCATCAGATCCTTAAAATCTCCTTGGTTTATCCGCTTCTATTGTTTTTTTGTTCTTTTTTAGAATAATTGAAACAATAGCCTACACGGATTCCGGTTTTGTTGTTAGTGTGGCGCATGGCTTTTGTTGTATTTTCAACAAAGTGTAGAACAATAATTATTTGTTCTTTTTCCACAATAACTTACTTGTTCTTGCTTATACCCTTGTTTTTTGCCATTCAGGGCAGGAGAACAAGGCCATTTGTGAAACAATAGTAATGGCGCACCTTTGTTCTATACGTAGTAATGACTTAATGTCATTGCGCCTCCTTTTGAAGATCGGTTTTTACCAACTAGCGTTCTTGAGTCCTAGGACTTATTACTAGCTAGGGATATTTAGGCTTGTATAGAGTGGTGTAAGCTAAACCGTACATCTTTTTAATAAGATAGTCACATACGTTTAGACCGCTTAGATAGGTTATAACTAAGTCGGTAACATTTGGTTAGTATGTCTGCATTCCAGCACTAAACATAGTTACTTACCGTGTAGGATACAGTATGAACTAGTGTATCATAATGGATATCATTATCACTGTAGACCCGCTATCGGGAGCTTTTAGGTTCAAGAGGCAGGTGGGCCTTCCTGAACCATGTTATATCTCGTAAGAGAACCCACCGTTATTTCATTGGGGTAGTATGAACGGACAGGGAGTACCTATGACTTCCACAGACCCATGTGTATCGTACTTCTCCTTGCATTTCTGCGTTGAGAAGCCGGTAGTAGGGCGTGTTTCAGTGCAGTTAGGACTTAGCCATAACCTTTGCCGCCAGAACAAGTCCTAGTGGTGGTTTGGTACGTAAAACGCTCCTCCAGCAGTGTCAGGCTCTTAGTCCTTGGCACTGCGGCTCTGTTGTCATACCCACACACCTCCAGTTAGTGGTGGGGAGTTTATTGTGATAATGCACGGGGGTTGGCAGGCCAAAATCCTACTTCCTAGCCAGGCAGGAACCTAGGGCCCCACAGTCAAATGCATTTCGGCATAAGACCATAGTATATAACTGCCCACATAGCTATGCGTATGGGTCATATATGTCTGTTGTATCCAAATGTCCTGCAGTCCACATGTCAGTGATTTCCGGAGAGAGTTCATGGTCCGAGTCAGACCAGTCGATCCAGTTGTCACGACGAGTAGGAACACGATATAGGTCATAATCCTGAAATGTTTCAGGCTCCTTATCAAGATCTGACAGAGTAGGCTGAGACTGCTCGATACGTTCAAAAACGGCTTTTTTCCACATCCTGGTGAGATCAAACATGTTACGTGTGCGTTTACGTGATAAGATCCACCTGGCATTCCAGACTTCTGGTACTTCTCTGACATCGGGCAAGAGAACAGGTTCACTGCCCCCTTGGACACGGGGAATCTGTATCCACCGAAGCTTTCCAGTGGAGTGAGCTTCGGCTAACACTTCTTCTCCATCTCCAGTGATAGCGCCGGGTCCCCGAAGTTGAGTGAATACACCACCATAACGTGTACTTATGGCCAGCCAGTCGTTACCTGGCTGGAGATTGGTGATTTCGGCGGCTTCTAACCATGCCGCCCAGAAGTCCTGAACCGTTTTTCCTAGTTCATGTATGTTAAAGAATTCCCATACTTGATTAAATTCAGACTTTATCACAAGGACGCCGTCCGGCGCCGGTTCTCTGACATTGAACCTTTGAGTCCATCGCTTGTTGAGCTCTGAGTGAGCCCATGATCTAATCAGGCTTTCCGGATAGCCACGCTTACAGTATAATCCAGTTAGGACATTGACTGCTTCTACGTACGTCGACCTTTTCGACGACAGAGTAGCCATCCGTGACATTTCACCCACAAAAGTCCCTCTCTTAACATCGAGAGGATGGGCGCTGTGCCAAGGAATTCTTTCTTGATGGTTCTTTGCCTTTTTGTATGGTGCATGAGCAAGCTTACCAGCCTCATCTCTATAGATGACCATATCTAGAAACGGCTGAAAGAGGGCCGAGGCAGACCATTCAATCTTACATCCATCAAAGTGAATTTTATTCACTGCTGTCAGTGCTTCCGCCTCACTGGAAGCATAGACTATTGCAAGACAGTCATCGATGTATCGGCCATAAAACGGAATCTGACCGGTTTTGAGGACTTCGCACTTTCTTTCAAAGTACAAACCATACAAGTTAGCCAAGTCTGGACTGTCAGCAACTCCCATCGCTAGGCCCCGAGCTTGTTGGTATAGTTGATTTTCAAAATGTAAGATTAAATTGCTGTTACCCAGTTTTAGGCATCGGCGGAAGATGGAGATTTCACGTTGTCTCCAGTCAAAGAACGCCTTCTCATCCATTCCTTCTGGTCTCACCATATTATACAGGTGTGCAATATACATTTGCTTAACTACTGCATAGCATGCCTGTAGGTGGATATTAGGATAAAACGCTACAACATCTCTTGTACAGATGAAGAACTTATGACCAGGTTTTAACTGCAATTTACTCAATTTTATCACCAAATCTTTTGTTCCGTGGATGATTTCTGGCGCCGTCATAATGATCGGTTTGAGTTTTTTACTCACATATTTTGCACAGGGGTTCTGCAAGGCTGAATGACAAGGGACTATTGGTCTAAACTTGACTGGTTCCTTGTGGATTTTCGGAATGCCATAGAATTCCGGAATCTTGAAGTCTTCAAAAGGTATTTCCTTCCCTTTCGGTCTAATTGGTACCAAGTGTTGCAGAAATGTTCCAAGTTGTGGGTCATGGATGTAAACTTCCTGACCTAACTCGACTATGTGAGCAGCCGTGATTCTCAAAATCTCAATAGCCTTTAGTGGATGTAAAGGTATGTAATCTTTTTTATTGAGCAATACAGATTTTGATTGCACTACAATCCAGGCTCACGATGATATACAAGTACCTAAGTTTTTGTCTGTATTAGTGACTATGTAGTCATTATCTAACATGAACTGTTTGAGTCGATATATCTGGGGTGATAGCGAGCTAAGTCTATCCCAGGGTAGAATGTTGGGCATCTGTAGTAGATGGCGAGTAAGACATTGCTCTCCCAATTTCAGACCGAACTCAAGATAATCTGGTAGTTTTGGGGCCCGACTTCGCTCATGTGGGACCTCATAATCTGGATCATAGTTGGACTTTTCAGTGTTAGTGAAAGCAAAGAGAATCTTCCAGCGAATTCTATCGCGGAAGTCTTTCCAGGCGGATTCTATTAAGTCCTTATCACACCTGGTTCGAAACATGAAATTCATGCCGACGCTTAACTGATTGTGAAATTCCTCAGGCAAATTAACCCCCGGAGATGTATGTATACATGATTTAAATTTTGCTGCAGACAAGATATCTACTGGTACTAGGCTAAGTATATATCTGATAGCTTCCGGGTAGGATATGGTTAGTATCCAGTCAGGGTATGAACAGTGGTCTGCATACCTTGGATGCGGGTTAGTTGACGTAGTAACTAAGCCCTGTTCTTCCCTTTCGATGCCTTGGTAGAAGAAGACTTGGTTTTCTTCTTTCTCCCTGCGACTGCCTTGCCCGCTCGTCGAGCTTTGGCGCGTGCTGCTTTTGCAGGCAGAGGCACGTATGGACGTGCAAATCGTTTCGCAGCCTTGCCTTTCTTCTAAGAAGAGGATCTCATCAGAATCGACCGATCCATCAGGAAATCTGAGGGGACTTACTGATTTGTGTTGACCTGCAACACCGACAAGGGCTGCTGCAACCTGTTCCTTGACCATTCTAGCAATGGTTTTGGAAGACGAAGCCTCTGGCATCGAGGCTTCTGCAGCAGTCTTAAGGGATTTTTTGGCGTCCGCTTTCGCGTTAGCTTGGCTCTCCAGAGCCTCGACAATCATCCAAGCTCGAACTCCAATAAAGGAGAGATCTTTATAGATGTCATCAGCTAGTTGCTTGGCTGCCGGGTTAATTTCCCAACCCGTAATCATAATAGCATCAGCCCCTGTAGGTGAACCTTCAAAGATTGGAGTCTTTGATTGTTCCGCCAGCACATTCCATGCTCCTTGCCAGAGAACCTTAAGTTCTTCGTGACAGGTCTGAGGGGACAGAGAGTTTTCAAGGAAGAGGACATCATCCTGCTTAGCCTTGAGTTCTGCAGCAAAGGTATCACTACGGTACTTATCTACGGCGGCGACAAGTTTTGCTTTGGCAGCTTTGCCATCACTACTCTCTGCATACAACGAGGATAGCTGTACGGTGCCTTTACCCACAGAAATGTGGGCAGGGAACTCTCCACGCGCTTTCAGCGCCTCCCATGCTTTGACAGTACGTCGTCCGGCGCAGAGTTTGCGAGCCCGGGACTGGATGGCAACCAATCCTGGCTTGAGGGAGCTCCGAAACTTGGAGGGGAGTGAGTTCAGGAGCTCGTCCAAAGAACGAGCTCCTTGGTATGTATAATACCGGCTCGACGCAACCTGAGCTGCGGAGCCTGATGCGGCCGCAACAAATGCGGCTGACGCATGTGTGGCGCGTTGGACGGCGGCGCCTGGAGCAGCATTGCTCTGAGTAGTAGACATGAGGGCGATTAAGACAGAAGGTAGCGAAGTGAGGTTAGTGGCGGGGGGTAGGAGCAGAGCTCGACTGTATGTTCGCGATGAGCGAGGTAGGAGAATTGGATAACTTGGCGTTCAAGCCAATCCAAGTTTCGCCTTTATAGGCTCATCAGATCCTTAAAATCTCCTTGGTTTATCTGCTTCTATTGTTTTTTTGTTCTTTTTTAGAATAATTGAAACAATAGCCTACACAGATTCCGGTTTTGTTGTTAGTGTGGCGCATGGCTTTTGTTGTATTTTCAACAACGTGTAGAACAATAATTATTTGTTCTTTTTCCACAATAACTTACTTGTTCTTGCTTATACCCTTTGTTCTATACGTTGGAAGGTGCCTTTAATGTGTACTAGCTCAAAGTGGAACATGAGGATAGCGACAGCAATTCATGCTGGTAGAAGGCTGTATGTCAGAGTTCTGTAGCATACCTTTGATGTACTTAGCATCTACTTCCACAATGAGGTTCCGCACACCAATGAGATACATTTTTAGCATCTGAAAGGCTTTAAAGAAACTATAGAGTTCCAACTTGGCCTGGCTATAACGTGATTTCCTGTTGTTTAGCATGATTGACCCAAAGCAGTTGTAGCACCTCTGTTTCCAATTGTTGCTAAGGCACTGACACAAGAAGAAGCCAACAGCAATGCGTGAGATGTCAACCGCCAGTATGACAGGGTCTGGCAACTAGTAGTTGATGGGAACAAGTGGCTGAGCTTTATGTAGCGCCTTCACTAAGTCTTGTTGGGCAGCACCTTGCTTGAGTCCAAATTCAAAGAGTGCGTTAGTGCATGTGAGTCAGGTAAGGTAGTGAGCATGGTGGGCAAAGTTTTTGATGAAGATGCGGAGGACACCAACAGTCCCTAGGAAGGCGCATACCTCTGAAAGATCATTGCATACATCCCAGCAATCCAACAGAGCTAAGTGTAACTTGTTGGGAATGTGACCGCTAGGTGTGCAGACATGACCAAGGATCTTGAAGCATGGAGCACAGAGTACTAGCTTGTGTCCAGAGAACATACCACCACTGTACTTCATGCACTGCAAGATGCTGATACAACGGTCTCATAATCAAGACTGGTCAAGATAGACAGAAAGGAGTCCTAATATACCCTCTATGGCTGAAAACTGTAAGCCACGCGCTGAGAACAATAGGCGCAAGGACTTACCTTGATCATATCCAACCCCAACACAACATACAAGATGAGTGCCAGTGACAACGAGAACGAGCAAGGGAAAGGTGGTCGAGGCTGATCAATCAGTGATAGTTAAAACTGGTAGCAGTGCCAGGAAAAGCTAATCACAGTTTGATGGCCAAGATCAATTTCATCAAACAAGATTGATTGTGATGACATCAGTGGCTGTGCAATAAGCTGCCAAGCTGAGATCAGCCATCAAACAATCAATTAGAATTGAAGTTGACGTACCTGGTATTAGACCACTACTATTCTCCCTCCACTCCAACGCTCCAATGCTCCAATACCATGGCCCACTACCTCAAACAACAATGACAATGATGGATGAGATATTCTCCCTCCACTCCAACGCTCCAATGCTCCAATACCATGGCCCACTACCTCAAACAACAATGACAATGATGGATGAGAAGAGTAGGAATGAGGATGGGGACGAGAAGAATCAGCCAATGAAAGTATGACTAAACACATAGCCTAACCTATGACCCGAGCCCCCAAGCCGTCATAACCAGTTCTGGGCTTGGCCAACCACAAAAACACATGTGTACTGACAATAGTCCATGCGCAGGTGGAAGGTAATAAAAGAGGAAGGACATTGAGGGAGAAAGCCAAGCAATCAGCGTGGCATGACTCAGAGTCCTCAGAGAGCGGATTTCTTAGGCCCACAAGCACTAGTATTGACTTTAGGTCATTATTTTAATACATTTTATTTTGAGCCCAATTTAATTTGCAAATTTATTTTAAATTTGGAATTATTTTCAAATCAATTAAAAATTATTATTGTCAGTTCTACTAAAAGTGCATGTGCATGTAACTAAGCCCCACAAACTCACAAATAAGTAAATAAACTAAGTCAGACACAGTTTCTCTGACTAGTTAAACTTACAAATTCACATCAATGTGGTTAAATAACTGGAAAAAGTCCCATAGCGCTAAGCGGATGCCGGAGTTGTTGAGGTGAGTCGCTGAGAGGCCGTCTATGAGTTGCCAGTCTTTGGGACCCTTAGCACCTACATCGTCAATGAAGCTTTGTACATATTGGGTTGCAAGATGTAGTTAATGTCATCATAGAAAATGGGTACTGAGTTGGTCCAACCCATTGGCAAGGTGACTAGTCGCAAGGTGCCAAAGAGTGTCTGAAAAGTGGTGAGGTCACATGAAGAGGGATGGATGAGTCGCTCATTGTAGCCAACATAGAAGTCAAGAGTGGTGCCACAAATCCTCTTAGCAAAGGACTTGGCAATGTGGTTGGGAAAGGGTGGAACGCCAGAGTGTCATATAGTACTCTATTCAGCAGCTCAAGACTGTGAACAATATGGAGGTTACTATTCTTTTTCAGGACACAGAACAAGTGGGAGCGGTAAGCGCTATTAAATGGCTTGTAAATGCCAACTTTGATCTTGCTGCGGATTATTTGACAGACTTCAGCTTCAAGTCCAGGTGGTATGGGTTGGTTGTGTTCAGTCCAGGAAATCTGAGGAATGATCAGTATGACCACAGGCAGGAAGAAGTCGGTATGGAAGCTACCTTGTTCAGAGTCCTCCCAGGCAAATGCTTGGTTCTGTTTGGACATGAGCTTGGTAAAGATGTTTAATTTGGGAGTGGTGAAGAAGCTGGTATTGTGGTCGCTAACAAACTGTTTCTGGCGCTCCTTGGTAAAGTGGCCTGTCAGTTGGAATGGTGGTGGATTTGGGGTCAATGTTGGCATGTCAGCAAGCAGGTTGCCAATAATACTTTGTTTAATTTGAAAGTTCTCAGAGATGGTGCTGGCGACAGGCTTGATTTTAAGTGCTACAGGCTTATACTTCTTTTTAACCTGTACACCTTTGCGTTTAGTAGCATTAGCAGTAGCAAAGGTGGGGGCGGTAGGTAATGTAAGTGATGAGTCACTAGTGCTAGTGCTAGCTTTGGAAAGTCCAAGAATGGTGAGTTGGGAAGAATTAGGTAAAGTTTCAAGATACGTATCAGCAGTGGCAAATTTAGCAAAATGGTCAGAAGCGGTAAGGTACAGGTAGGCAAAAGAGGAGTCGGTAAGTTTTTGATGGTTTGTAGTAAGGGTACTGGTAGTGGACATATTAGCACTAGGGTCACAAGAAGGCAAGAGTACTTTGGAGTTGAGAAAGGTGGTAGAAACAATATTTACAAGACCACTATTAATACGGTGGCCCGCCGTTGCGGAAACATGGAAAAATATAACATTATCCATGGAAGTACAAAAGAAACATAAGACATGTCTAGAAAATGCTGAAACCTGTAAGCAAGACATGTTCCAACAGCCAAAAACTGTAGGCTAGACATACCATAAAGTTCCGCGCTTTTTGATGATCCTAAAACTGGTCCAAACATGTAAAACAGTGCACAGACGGTCGAGATATAGGCATATCTTCAAAAGTCATCGACTTGTCGACAAGAAATAATAGCCAAAGGCTTCTATCAATCAATCAGTGATGATATGGAATTAGATTTTGATGGAATGATAACCGAGATGTGGCAGTGTCAAAGAAGCTGATTTGATCATGGAAAAATCTGCAATCAAAGATAAAGCTAAAAATAGCACAGCACTCGGCAGCCATTAAAATAGATTAGATTAATACTATCTAATCTTGGATCAAGATCCAAATACCAAAATCAGTCTAAATTAAGGATTGATGGAATCAATCAAAGATCCCAGATCATGATTTGCGATCAGTGCATCAATTCCATCAAACCTTCATGACTTTTCCTTCCTGGAGCCCTACCAAGGCCTATAATGGTGCTATCCTGCCCTCCTGGGTATCACCAGACACCCAGGAACCACACAGACACAACGGAGGGACCTTCTGCGGGTTTCAAACACTGGAATGACAGAACTGGAGGCCAGAACAAGCCTGAAACAGGCAGCCGGAGGAAATTTTACAATTCAATACATTTTATTAAATTGGCACCCAGATGGCTCAAACTTTAGCCTATACCTGGACCAATAGGAAGCCCACTGATACACAAATCATGCATGGTCCATGTGCATTCAAGGAGATATAAATAGGGGAAGAAAAGAAGGACTCAGCCAAGGAAATACCTGTGCAGCTCAGGGTCCCCAGGGAGTGGACTACTTAGGCTAATCAGTAAAGTACTTCAGACCAGCTTTAATAAAGCTTATTGCCTACATTTGTGTGAATTAAGTTTGCTCAAATCAAAGCTTGAACTTTGTTAATCTAGTAAATAAACTATTTGTGTGGCTTGGGGTCCCCAGGGAGTGTGACTACTTAGGCCTATCATTTAGTTGACTTTACTAGGGTTGCTCTTTGGTATCTTTTTAGAAACCATTTATATTGTGAACTGCTTCAGTTCATTATAATTATAAAATAAAACTACAAAAACCATTACAACTTCATTACAAGTGTTAGTTTCTGTGTCATAGCCCCACAAAACTCGCAAAAGTAAAGTTTAGTTGTCTACACTGATTAGAGTCCCTCTGATTAGTTCAACAAACCCTACATTTTGCATCACTATGGTGGTCATAGTCTAGCATAAGCACTACATCTCCATGATTGTTGCCAATCACCTCCTTAATGATGGATAAAAACATGAGTGAGGATATTCAGGGTACTGGTTGGTAAACGTTGGGGCTTTAGCAAGCTTCTCTTTCTGGCAACCTCTAGAGAAGGTTGGCACTGTGCAGCGGACGCCAGAGTTGGGGTTGCTAATTGTTAGTGTGGTTTTGTTGTTGGATAGAGTCTTGACAATTGAGCATGCTAACATGTCAAATAGTTGGCCAAAGAGGATGTCATATGCAAGTGAGCAAGTATATGTATTTGCAAGTAAAACATGAGGTTGCCAATTGTGCACAGCACGTTCTTGGTGAGTCCAAGTGACTTATCTATTGTGCTGTTAGCGCTTTGCATGTTTGAGACTATACCAAGATCATAGATAAAGCCTAAGTTGTTAGCAACCTCTGCTGACATTGAGATGATCTGGGAGCCACTGTCCACTATTGCATCTATCTCCTGGCGATTGTCAACAGTAAGCATGATTGATCATATGGCATGTGAGTTCTGAGCAACTGTCAGTATGGCAGGGTCTTTCCCTGGTGCTAGCAACCAAATGTAAGTCTCAATGGGGTCTATTGAAGTGGCATTGGCAAGTTGTTAGTTGGCATCAATGTTGGTAAGCGAGGGGTTGGTAGCAAGTGAAAATCCTGGTAGAGCAATGTCAATGTTGGGAGCATCTTGGACCGTAGCCTGTAGGGTGCGCTTAGGGGTTACAGCTGTTTTGACCTAGTTCTTGATATCTGGCACTATGCTGCAGAGTGTAAGGGCAACCTCTGGAGGCTATGGCTCAGTCACACAGCTGGCAAAGGGAAATCCAAAGTATATTAAAATATATATAGGTAACACAACAATAACTACTCACTTGGCAGAGAGAAATCCAAAGAGAACAAGTCTAAGGATTCTCTATGCCAGGACTGACGCTTCTGAGGCCCTAGAAGCGTGGGAAACAACTATACAGATCAACAAGGTGGCTAACCTTAACCTAAATAGTGGAAAACTCGGACATGGCATGTAACTCAGTATTTACTGGATCACATGCAGCTCTAGCATGTGACTCAGTATTTACCGGGTCACATGCAGCTTATTAGGTAAGCTAGAGCGGACAGAACCAGTAAAGAAAGTAAGGGAGAACTATACTAAAGGTAAAAGATAGACAAGAAAGGAAAAGAAGGATAAGAAAAGGAAATAAAGAACAAGAAAAGGAGAAAGATGAGGAGTCCCCTGACATCACCCCCCCTCTAGAGTGTGGCGTCTCAACGCGCTGGGTAGAAGTAATTTTGGACAGCCTAGTCAACCTTGGAAAGAGAGTAGATGCCTCTAATTGCCCGGGGAGCATTAGGGTGCTGCTGGTAGAA
>QLOM01000421.1:0-15172 GCA_003313785.1 Termitomyces sp. MG148
GCTCACTAAAGCCCCAATGTATACTGATACGGCGGCCCACCATGACGGAACAATAAAACATGTAGCATTACAAGCGGTACAAGACAAAATACAAAGTATGTCTAAAATAAGAACCATAAGCCAGACATACCAAACAGCCAAAAACTGTAGGCTGTATGTACTGTAATGTTCCGTGCCTCCCGACAAGTCTGAAACTGGTCAAACAATGTCAAATGGTGCATAAATTGTTGAGTTATAAGTATATCTTTGAGTCATGCCAAAATAGTGATAGCTGAGGCTTCCATCAATCAATCATTGATGATCCGGAGTAAGATCTTGAGTGGAATGATAAGTGAGATGTGGCTGTGTCAAAAGAAGCTGATTTGATCACAGAGAGATCCAAAATCAAAGATCAGGCTGAAAATAGCACAGCACATTGGCAGCCATCAAATGATGATATCATGGAGTGATCCAGTCAGATCATCAGAAATCTTGGCATCGGCAGCTGACAAATTGTTCAGATCATGGAGTGATCCAAGCAAGCTTATCAGACAGATTGATGGATCAGTCAGATCATGCATCAAGGATTAGATTAGGCTAAAGATAGACTATCTAATCTTCGAACAAGATCCAATTGCTGAAAATAAGTCCAAATTGGAGATTGATGCGATTGACTGGAGATCCCAGATCACGATCCACGATCAGCGCATCAGAACCATCAAACCTTTGTGACTTTCCTTCCCGGAGCTCTATAGCACTCAATTATAGTGCTATCCCGCCCCCCTGGGTACCTCCGGACTCCTCAAAACCATGTGGATACAACGGAAAGACTCTTAGTGGGTCCCGGATGGCAGAAACGTGGAAGCCGGAGGCCAGAAATAGCCTGAAACTGGCTGCTGGAGCAAAAACTTTCACTTCAGTAAATTTTATTGAATTGACCCCTGGCCGGCTCAATTTTAACCAGCACCTGGACCAATAGGAGGTCTGTGGACATGCCAATCACACGTGGTCCATGCACAGAGAAAGGGGTAAATAGGACAAGGAGGAGGGGATCCAGGCAAGGAAATACCTGTGCAGCTCAGGGTCCCCAGAGAGTGGACTACTTAGGCTAATCAGTAAAGTACTTCAGACCAGCTTTAATAAAGCTTATAGCCTACATTTGTGTGAACTAAGTTTGCTCAAACTAAAGCTTGACTTTGTTAATCTAGTGAATAAACCATTTGTGTGGCTCGGGGTGCCCAGGGAGTGTGACTACTTAGGCCTATCATTTAGTTAACTTTACCAGGGTCGCTTTTTGGTATCTTTTCAGAGACCATTTATATTGTGAACTGCTTTGGTTCATTATAATATTAAAATAAAACTACAAAAACCATTACAACTTCATTACAAGTGTTAGTTTCTGTTTCATAGCCCCACAAAACTTACAAAAGTAAAGTTTAGTTGTCTACACTGATTAGAGTCCCTCTGATTAGTTCAACAAACCCTACATTTTGCATCAATACCAACCAATACACAGGACATCCTCATTTGTGTTTTCATCCACCATCAAGGAGGTGATTGGCAACAATCACGGAGATGTAGTGCTTACGCTGGACTATGACCACCATAGTGGTGATAAGACTTGGGCAGGGCTCAGTGCACCAGCACTATTTTTAGCAATTTATGTTTTACAGCTAGCAGGGATTGAACTCAGGCTATAGGACGCGACGCAGAGTATCACAAGGCTTAGCAACCACATGACTTGGTAATCACCTGCTATTCACCTGACCTCAGCACTGGCCACCTTCAGGCCCCCGATAGAAATGCAGTACTTCTCAAAAGCTCCAGGCAGGCCCCCTTGATGGTTTCAGACCTTAGCAACACTTGCAATTGATCCGACGCTTAGCAACCTATGGGAGACAGGCCCCCTTGATGGTTTCAGACCTTAGCAATGCTTGCAGTTGATCTGACGCTTAGCAACCTATGCGAGACAGGCCCCCTTGATGGTTTCAGACCTTAGCAACAGTCCCCGTGCATTTGGCCTTTTCCACTGCTAAAATGATAAGTTGAACTGGCCGACTTGACAGACGCCGTCGCTTAGCGACTTTTCACATTCTATTATAATTTGTCTGCATTTTGTGATTGATTCAATTAGCGACTTTTTAGTTTAATTGCCATGGCGGCCTAGCGCCTATAAAAACTGTACATATTTTATCTTAGCATCATCAAATCATATGCTCCACAGTTCAGATTTCATTTCAGCGCATTCTAAGTCCTCAGAGTCGCTAAGTGAATTAGTCTTGCCAACTTTATCTTACTAGCAGCAACTATTGACTTTCGTATTACGGTGCCATAAGGGCACATTATCGCCAATGTTTACGTCGCTAGAAGCTCTTACCGACTTCTAGCACACTAGCGCCTTGCAGGCTTTTGGCTTAGATTGCTAAGCAACCAGTTTATTTTGTTAAAGTTCAAATCCCACTAAACAAACTAGGCTTCTGGGACCCTGCCCAGGACTCTCTCAAAACACTAGCGACCGCCCGACGCTACTCATACTTGAGGCGCTAAGTTTACCGTCTACCAGGACAGTGCCTAGCGACTTTCAGGCATCATCAGTGGCCTTGTAAATATTGTTTCTACCGCCTTTCTTGATTCCAAAGTACTCTTGCCTTCTTGTGACCCTAGCGGTAATACATCCACTACCAGTACCATTCCTACCAACTATCAAAAACTTACTGACTCTTCTCTTGCCTACCTGTACCTTCCTGCATCCAACCATTTTGCTAAATTTGCCTCCTCTGATACATATCTTGAAACTCTACCTAATTCTTTCCAACCCACAATTCTTGGACTTTCCAAAGCTAGTGCTAGCACTAGCAACTCATCACTTATATTACCTACTGCCTCCACCTTTACCGCTACTAACGTTACTAAACACAAAGGTGTACAGGTCAAAAAGAAGTATAAGCCAATAGCGCTTAAAATCAGGCCTGTTGGCAGCACCATCTCTGAGGACCTTTGAATTGAACAAAATATCATTGGTGACCTGCTTGCTGACATGCCAACATTGACCCCAAACCCGCCACCATTTCAACCGACAGGTCGCTTTACTGAGGAGCACCAGAAACAGTTTGTTAGCAACTACAATACCGGCTTCTTTACCACTCCCAAATTAAACGTCCTTACCAACCTCATGTCCAAACAGAATCAAGCATTCGCCTGGGAGGACTCTGAGCAAGGTAGCTTCCATACCAACTTTTTCCTGCTTGTTGTCATACCAATCATCCCTCACATACCTTGGACTGAACACAACCGCCCTATACTGCCTGGACTTGAAGCTGAGTGCCAGATAATCTGCAGCAAAATCAAAGCTGGCGTCTACAAGCCCTCCAATAGCGCTTACTGCTCCTGCTGGGTCTGTGTTCCCAAGAAAAATGGTAACCTCTGTATTGTTCACAGTCTTGAGCCACTAAATAGGGTCACTATACAACACTCTGGCATTCCATCCTTTCCCAACCACATTGCCAAATCCTTTGCTGGTAGGATCTGTGGTGCCACCCTTGACCTCTATGTCGGCTACAATGAGTGACTCATACATCCTTCTTCACGTGACCTCACCACTTTTCAGACACCCTTTGGCACCTTGTGACTAGTCACCTTGCCGATGGGTTGGACCAACTCAGTACTCATTTTCCATGATGACGTGAACTACATCCTGCAACCTGAGATCCCCAAATACATACAAAGCTTCATTGACGTAAGCACAGGGTCCCAAAGACTGGTGACTCATAGACAGCTTCTTAGCAACTCACTCCGACAACTCTGGCATCTGCTTAGTGCTATGGGATTTCTTCCAGCTACTTAACCGTATCCTCCAGCACATGAAGTACAGTGGCGGTACGTTTTCTGGGCACAAGCTAGTCCTCTGTACCCCACGCTTCAAGATCCTTGGTCACGTCTGCACGCCTAGCAGTTGCATTCCCAATGAGTTGCGCTTAGCCCTGTTGGATTGCTGGGATGTATGCCACAATCTTTCAGAGGTACGCGCCTTCCTGGGGACTGTTGGTGTCCTCTGCATCTTCATCAAGAACTTTGCCCATTGCACTCACCGCCTTACCCACCTCACACGTGCTAATGCCCTCTTTGAATTCAGACCCAAGCAAGTTGCCACCCAACAAGACTTAGTGAAGGCGCTACATGAAGCCCAGCCCCTTGTTCCCATCAACTACAAGTCGCCAGACCCTGTTATACTGGCAGTTGACACCTCATGCATTGCCATCGGCTTCTTCTTGTGTCAGTGCTTTAGCGACAATTGGAAACAGAGGCAAGTTGGAACTCTATGGTCTCTTTAAAGCCTTTCAGACGCTAAGAATGTATCTCATCAGCGTGCAGAACCTCATTGTGGAAGTGGATGCTAGGTACATCAAAAGTATGCTACAGAACCCTGACATACAGCCCTCTGCCAGCATGAATTGCTGGATAGTCGCTATCTTCATGTTCCACTTTGAGCTGGTACACGTCAAAGGCATGTTTCATGGACCTGATGGACTTTCCCACCAACCATTACAGCCTACTGACCCTCTTCCCAACCAAAGCAATAATGACATCTTTAGCAACTAGATAGACCAACTTCATGGATTCATGCACCTTATACAGCTCCCATCTGTCTCCTCCGTAGCGACCGACCTGCTAGCGCCTTCCTATCCCCAATTGTTTCATATAAACCAACTTGCTTTACTGCTTCTCTCACATTCTTTACTGCCAACATTACCAACAAGTTGCCAACTATCAAAAGAGTTGAAGAACCCAAGCCTCTCAGAGAAAACAGCACTGACCTTGCTTATGACTTAGTACCCAGGAGTACCAAGGCTCAAGCAGACAACGCATGCTTAGACACCATCAAAGACTGGTTGAACTCCCTTAAGCAACCCAGCAGCCTTAGCAATGACAAATATGCAACCTTTATACGTTATGCCACCAACTTCTTCATTAGCGACAATCAACTCTGGTGACGCAACAAGGATGGCACACACAAACTAGTGGTGTAGCCTAGCAACCAACTCAGGATCTTATGCGCCATGCATGATGACTTAGGCCACAGAGGACTTTATGCTACATGCACTATACTGACAGAATGCTTCTGGTGATGTCACTTAGTATATAAAGACTTGTCACCTCTGCCAGATCCAGCTAACTCGCCAATTGCTCATCCTGCTGACTGTCGCTATGCCAGGGTCTCTCTTCAGCAAGATATATATTGACACAATGCACATGCCCAAGTTGGGTTGCTACAAGTACATTATCCAAGGTCGCTGTTTGCTAGTACACTGGTCTGAATTTAGGATGCTCCAATGAGAAAACATGGATGCTATAGCTAAGTGGTTGTTTAAAGACATCATCTGCCGCTGGGGTGTGCTAAGAGAGATAGTTACAAACAATGGTGCCTCCATCATCAAGCCACTGACCTACCTTGCCAAGAAGTACAACATCCACCACATACACATCTCTGGTTACAACAAGCGTGCTAATGGTCTTGTGGAGTGCCCTCACTTTGACATGCACCAAGCCCTCTTCAAGGTGGTAGACGGTGATGAGTCTAGATGGAGCGAAGCAACCTACTCTGTCTTCTGGTTAGAAAGGGTAACTATATGCAAGCGCATGGGTTGCTCACCTTACTACGCACCCACCCCCTACTACTCACCGACATCATTGAAGCAACATACTTGCAATGCACCCAACTCCCTACTATTTACTACCAACCTCATTGCATGATGCACCATTGACCTACAATGACAAAGTGAAGACTTAGCATGCCTACACAAGATAGTCTTTGGCACCAAATGGAAAGCAGCACTAAGGTTTGAAACGGACCACAGTGCAACCATCAAAGACTACAACTTTAGCCACAGGTCACTAGTGCTCATGAGGAACTCCAAGATTGAAACAACCCACAACAAGAAAATGTGCCCTTGCTACTTGGGGCCATTGGTAGTTATCTCTCATAACCATGGAGGCGCTTACGTCCTTTGTGAACTAGATGGGTTGGTACTGCATAGGCCAGTTGCTGCCTTCTGCCTACTCCCTTACCTTGCATGTGACCACATACCCTTGCCACTTGAAGTGCTAGACATCAATACTGCCAAACTCAGAGAGCTTGAAGAAACCGACTTATTGGATGACGATGACTTGCTGCCTGAAGAAAAAGAAGACTGAAATACCTACCATTTACTTTCTTTACCAACTTTCTTTCCTTTCTTTACTTATCTTTTTACTATACAGATGTTTTACTTTACCTCAAGATGCAGCACTAGCAACTTTGATTGCTGTCTGGTGCCTTGCACAACTCTTCACAAGGGTTTTCCGCTATGATGAGTTACTGAGCATTCCCTTAAAAACCCAAGTCGCTACAGAACTACTTTTGCTAAGTCTTTTCTTTTTCAAGTCCTTCAAAACCCCCGTTTCCTTACTATACAAACAGACTTTCTTACTATTGTTCCTTACCACATACAAAATTGCAAGTCCCAAAAACATTTATATTACATTTTTCTTTGCCACTACGGGTTCAAGCTACGTACGACAATACTGACAAAGTTCAAAATTTTTACAGGCACTAGCAACTAGGCCTGGTCATGGTCAGCAAGAAAGGAGAAGAACGGTGATGACACCCAAAAGTTGCTAGGCACTGTCAGAGTCAATAGTAGCCTAGCGCAGTTATAAGGGAATGCGTTGGGCGCGCTAAGTAGTGAGGGTTGAGTCCTGGCAGGGTCCCAGAAATACATGTAAGTAAAGGAAAGGTTATTGAATTTAAAAGAAAGATGCTTAACACAGCTAAGCACTGGTAACTAGGCCGTAGGTGCCTAGGTTGAGTTTGCGTAGTATCTTGATTAGTCCCATAGGTGGACTAGCATAAAGTGTACACCTGTAGTTGGTGCCTAATAGGTGAGGAGTCAAAGAAGGGCTGTAAACTCTGGTGATTTCCTGGTAATTGTGGTAGCTATGTACAGTTTTTATAGCAAGGTAAGGAATCATATGTAAAATATCGCTAAAGTGCTTTGACAGTGTAAATGAAAAATATAACCTAAAAAGTATTAATGCACCAAAGCTGTGTGCTAAGCAGTAGGATCAATAGCTAAGCGTAAAAATGATGACTTTCGGCTATCTGTCACTTGTTAATTCCTTTAGCCATTGGCTAGTACTCTATTCTTCAAGTCCCTATGTTGAACTTAGAGCAAAACTGCTCCAAAACTCGCTAGAGAACGTTGGTAGGCGCTAAGGAGCGTCGGTAGGTGCTAAGGAACATAGAGAGAGTCGGTGGTTGCTAAGGAGTCAAGAGAGTCAGTAGTTGCTAAGAAGTTGCTAAGTGCTAACAAGAGTTACTAAAATGTAGCTTTCTGTGCTGAGTCTGAGTGGAGTCTCATTAGTGGGAGCGGGAAAAGGTCTTCAGCTTGGACATTGTTTTGCTCTTACCAGGCTAGCGCCTTCTTGCAGTCCTGCTGGTACCACCTCAAAATAGCAATGCTGTGTCTCAGCATCCTCTGCCTCATCCTCATCTCCACCATCTCATTATCCACCACCCTCATCTCCCATGCCATTACCAACTCCATCCTAGCTGCTCGCTCCATGAACCTCTCTAGCTCCTCTGGCAACCTCATACCAGTAATGGGGTAAAGGAGCTCTTCACCCAACTAGTCGAAGTTGCCACTAGTCACTCTAGAGGCGGGAAGTGGGGTCCAGCATGAGTCCATCCTAGCAACTGGAGCAGGGTGTTTGACTTGTTCATGGTCTTCATTGCTGGAGGACATTTCATGCGCAGTTGCCAGCTGAGAACGCTGGTTGGTTAGCAACACCCAGCACCTGGAGAGTCTTACCTCCTCCTCTCCTTCCTCTTCCTTGTCTTCTTCCTTGATGTTTTCCTCAACAAGCTCCTCCTCCTTATCCTGGCCAACTCTGCTAGGACCAGCCTTGGGGTCACTAGGAACAAAAGGCGTGGGGACACCAGACAACAACGTCACCAAATTATCCAAGTTGGTGCTTTGCAGGTTACTAGTCATTAGGTGAGGTTGCTTGGGCACCTGTGAATTGTGAGGAGAGGAATGAACTCATTTCTCCCCATGACTTGAAGAAGCCTCTTTGTCATCCATTGCCAAAGCCACTGCCTTCCCCTTGCTCTTGTCCTTCCTTGACCGCCTTGGCGGCCAGCTATCAGTTCCCATGGAAGGACCTCTCTGCCGAGTCAGTAGTGCCAGGCTCTCCTTGGTAATACTGGCAACTCCACTAGATTCTACCATTGCTCACTCACTCAACACAAACTCCCTAGCCTGCCTCACTTGTACTGACCACTCAAAAGTCCTCTTGATGATGGGGTCCTCCTTATTACATTCCCGAGACTTGCAAGCCCACTTTAGCACGTTGCAGCGGTAGCACAGTAGGACACCTATTGGGAACCAGCAGGCCTCTGGGTTGTTATTGGCCAGCACTTATCACACTAAGTTCAACCAGGTCAGTAAGGGCAACGCTTGATGTCTGCGGAACTCCTTCCACAGAGTTGGCAATGCTAGGGGCAAGCGAGAGTCGAGTGAGCGCAGAGGCGGGCAAGAGTCGGGCAAGAGGCAAGCAAGGCTAACAGAGGGTCAGACGGCGCTAGATAAGCTTACGGTCAGTTCAGTGGATAGGCCAGAAGAACACTGCTATTGTTCAGCCTGGGGATATTCTATCCCACAGACTACCTATATATACTACATCAGTGGCTGTGCTATTACTAATACTGTTTACTAATCAGGCCCTGGTATGTAAAGGAGTATGACTAACAATAATCAATGCTGAGTAAGGTCCGGGCATATGACTCATCAAGGCTAACTACTACAAGACAGAAGGGGAAAGGGTGGGCCAAGCGGCCGGTCGGATCTGCTAGGAATAGGCATATTGTCGGACTAAGCTCGGAATAGGGTTGGACACGGTCCAAAGACCGGTCCCCTGACAAGGTCAGACTAGTTGCTAGCAAGTCAAAATACACTTACCATGCCCTTGGAATCCTTATAAGCCTGGCGCTGGCCAGGCACCACAGTTTTCTTTCCCTTGGCACCCTCCATGACTATGCCAGCCTCCATCCCAGTATCCAACACCACTTTGGTCCTCTGCATCGCCGACAAGTCCCTTAGCTCAGCATTGGTAAACATGGTTTGGGTGGGCACCTATAATGTTGATCAGCCACTAACAACTAGGAATGAAAGCAGTCTCACCTCATACATTGGCACCACCCTAGTGGACTTATGTGCTTAAATGGAAGGATTAGCAACAGAAAATAGCAACAGTTGGCAAAACATACCTTCCGTGGAGAAGAGACTTAGGCAGTTGAGCCCTGTCTGGAAGCTGCTGGCGAGAGGCTCTTATTGCCAGCAGCAACACATTGAGCATGGCAGGTGCAGTGCTGCATCCGACGCATCTTGGCAATGTTGTCCTCTGCTGATGGGCTGGGACCAGCAGAAGGAGGAGCTAACAAAGCAGAAGTGGACGCCACCGAGGCACTACTACTGGGCCTGCTAGGGGCCACACCCATCCTCATTGCTACTGACTCCGTCGCCAAGGCCACCTCCTAAAGCTTCTCCTGCCTCCGCCACTCCCTCTCCTCCTCAGCCTGCTGCCAAGCCTCTGCCAGCAGCACCTCTTGGGCGGCATGCTGTTGTGCCAAAATTGGCTCCACAATTAGCGTCTCCTTACTGTCGAGAGATAACTCAGCCCATTGCTAACAAAAGAAAAGAGATAAGTGACTTACCCTTGGCAACCTCAAGGACTTACTGGTTGTGAGGGACCCCCATCCAAGATGTTTGCCAGCTTGTTGTCAACAAAAGCAGGAGGGGGTTGACGTTGCTAAATGGTCAGTAAAGGATAGTACAGTTGCTAACAACACGTACCAGGAGAGCCTTATAAGGTGCCAGCCACTCAGCGCTCTCATGCTTGGATGCCCAAGCAACACACCAAGCATGAAGAGCCACCTCATCATCCCATGTGACCCCAGCCAACCTGTGTACCTCCCACCTCTGCAGCAACCTCAGCATCCTCACTACCAAATCCTAACACCTGGGTTTTCCCCACCCTCAGCGCCGCTGACACCTCCCTCTCCCGCCACAAATGGGCCTGCAGCTCTCAGATCTCAACTGTCCGTGCATTCACCAACTCCACCGCCGCCTGTCAATCCTGCAATGCCTCATCGTGCTCCCTGTGCACCTTGACTAACTCCGCCTCATGCTGCGCCAACCTCCCCATCACCTGCTTTATCTGCAGGTGCAACTCTAAGTTTGCCATTGAGAGCACCCAATCGGCCACAACCTGGGAGTGGTCCACAAGCTGTGAAGACTGGGAAAAGCTTGAGAGGCCCGCCATGGGCGACACCGACCAACAGGGGCGCTTGGAGGGCTGGCTGGGGCCCGCCTCCAGGGATGGCAACACCCAGTGCTTACCCTTGTCCCAGAGAACCAGGGCAACAACAGCCTGCTGCACCCTTCATGGAGGCCCCACCTTCCCTGCTGGCAATCCTGTCAGGGGGCTCCTCATCTCTCTCCTTTTCTTGTTCTTTATTTCCTTTTCTTATCCTTCTTTTCCTTTCTTGTCTATCTTTTTACCTTTAGTATAGTTCGGCCGTCTAGAATTACTTTTACCCAGCACGTTGAGATACCGCACTCTAGAGGGGGGGTGATGTCAGGGGACTCCTCATCTCTCTTCTTTTCTTGTTCTTTAATTCCTTTTCTTATCCTTCTTTTCCTTTCTTGTCTATCTTTTACCTTTAGTATAGTTCTCTCTTACTTTCTTTACTGGTTCTGTCCGCTCTAGCTTACCTAATAAGCTGCATGTGACCTGGTAACTACTGGGTCATATGCCAAAGCTGCATGTGATCCGGTAACTACCGAGTCATATGCCATGTCCGAGTTTTTCACTATTTAGGTTAAGGTTAACCACCTTGTTGATTTGTATAGTTGTTTCCCATGCTTCTGAAGCCTCAGAAGCGTCAGTCCTGGCATAGGGAATCCTTAGACTTGTTCTCTTTGGATTTCCCTCTGCCAGGTGAGTAGTTATTGTTGTATTACCTATATATACTTTGGATTTTCCTCTGCCAGCTGTGTGACTGAGCCATAGCCTCCAGAAGTTGCCCTTACAAATCCCAACTCCTCCTCCTTGCTACTACTCTCCTGCTTGACTCCCAAAGACATGCACCCCACATGCCGCGGTTACGACGCGCCTGCCCTCAAACCTCCCGCCAGCGCTGGCCTTGCCCTCGACCCAGAAGGCACCCTTGCCCCCTGGGCCATCTGCTCCTCTACTCACTCTACCTCTCAACCCTCCTTCCATGCCACACAGGATGCTTGCCAAAGCCACAAAATTGAACAACGCTCGTGCTGAGAGCAGCACGCGTCACACACCAAGGAATCCCAATGCGACCCCGCCTCCTGAGGTGTGAACTTGCATGCATCCCCACAACAAGCACAGAATGAGCACTGAATTGGGGACCCCGGCACACCTCATACACCGTCCAAACCACGACGCTGTTCTCACCGGGGAGAGGAGGGGTTGGGGTTGGCGAAGGAGCAGGGGGGGACGACATAGTATGAAAGAGAAAGTCAGAGAACTCAGAATTTTTTTTCTGTTTTTCTTTGCTACTGTGGGGCTTCTTGATGGCCATCAGGCTTCTAATTTGACTCCCATGGAGAAGCCACACCACCACAATCAATCACCGTCTTGAAGGGTCTTGATGTCAGGGGGGGGAACCCACCCCCGGGCCTAAGCTCTGGGCCCAGGCCACCCCACACACCTGGCAAACTACTCACATGACCACCAACTCGGGACAAACTCCACAATCACCCAACATGGCCATTACATCATACCCTAGCTGACCCTGGCACTTCCTCCAGACATTACCGACAAACTCCGGCGCTCCTGGACATCACCAACAATCCCCGGCATGACAGCACAGCAACCCACACATCACCTGACGCATCACGCATCATCACGCATCATTTGAAGCATCATGCATGGCCACACACCACCTGATGCATCATGCCATGCACTTGCCGCGTCCTCTTGTTGTGCTATGTCCTCTCTTGCACAGCGCCACCGCGACTCCCCAAGCAGCGGTGCCACTACCATCCGACACCTGCAGGGCTCTCTTTGTCTTCCTATGTGCTCCAGAATGCCACCAGAACCCCGGGGGTAGGCCTCAGACCCAGGAGCGGGACCCTAGACCTTACTCAACGTGTAGTCAGTATATAAGTCCCACCATAGCACCTAGTACAGTAGTCTTGATATTGCCTAAGTATTCCCGGTATCTTTTGCCTTGTCTCCGGTTTTGTTCCACCAGCCTTGTACTCATTTTGTCGGCTCGTACTTGCCTTTCTCATATTGTCTCGTACTCGCCTCCAAATCTCTCGTACTTGTCTTCTATATTTCTGTCTCCAATCTATCAGTTTCTTGCCTCCTTTCCCGCTCCATTTCTTTTGCCTCTCTATTTCGGCTTTCCATTTCCCAGTCTTCAACTTAATTGGCTCTGTGCAGCTCTGCCTCTCTACCGCTTGGCTCTGCGCCCATCTAACCTTAAAACTCTACCCGCACAAACCTTCTTAGCGTCTCCTACACTGCGAAGCAACCACCAGCACTCCTGTCCACTTACTGATTGCCCTGAACCTCTTCTGTCTAAGTCTACCTTGCACCGGCGCTCGCTTCCTGCTTGCACCTCTTGCTGTGTATCCCATCACACTCTGCTCAGCCTTCTCCCAACCCCAGCACACCTCCTGCACTCCAACACACGCTCCCAACTCTTGGCATGTCCTGCTTGTGTCCGTATCCGTCTGAGTCCACTTTGTAAGACCTTGCCCAGACTTGCTGAGCCCCTGGGTCAGCAGAACCTGACACATGACATCTGTAGCCACCAATAGTTCTGGAAAACTAGTTCCAATGTCTTCCAGCAGCTAGGGTGTCCAGCAATGTGGGAGTCATGGTGCTGTTCAACAATGCACTTCTGGAGCTCTGGGTTGTTCAGCACATAGATGTGTCCCCAGAAGGTGAGGAGTCCGTCCTGCAGGCTCCACTGGTTAGTGCGTATGGATTTCACACCAGAGGGGCATCCTGAGTGTAGCACCAATGTGGCCTTTGCAACTGAGTCCTCCTGCACTTCTTCTCAGTTACTTTGGTGGATGTTCCGAAGTATGTTGACCTTGTCTCCCTGAACTGTCACTCCTTTGAGCACACAAATGGCAAATAGCTCCAGGTGCAGGAGAGTGATGTTGTTGTTATCCCCTGCACTGGAACCGTGGTTGGTGCACCAGAAAAGGGCATTGGGCTTCCCCATGCTTTGACCAAGCTTGTGCTGCAGCGTAAAATCAAAGTTGGTGAGGTACAGGGACCACTGGGCCTGTCAATGGTTGAGCTTCTTGGCTGTTTGGAAGTACTCCAGGTTCTTGTGGTCCATCCAGACTTTGAATTTGTGCCAGGCTCCCTTTAAGAAATGGTGCCACTCCTCTAACAACCAGATAATTGCAAGCATCTCCTTGTCATGGATCTTGTAGTTCTGCTCTATGGCATTGAGGCTCTTGGAGTAAAAGGCAACGGAGTGCCACTTACTGTCCTCCGGGAACTCCTGGGAGAGGACTGTGCCAATGGCAAAGTTGGAGCTGTCCACTTTGACTCAGAAGGGCCGGTCATTGTCAAGGAAGAGCAGAACAGGCTTAGAGGTGATGGCGGCCTTCAAGGCATTGAAGGCCCGCTGTTTCACATCTCTCCAAGCCCAGGCAACATCCTTCCCAGTGAGGTCAAAGAGGGGCCAAGCATGGTGGGAGAAGTCTTGGATGAACTACCGATAAAAGTTGGTGAACTCTAGGAAGGCCTGTACTTCCTTCTTGCTCTGGAGTTCTGACCACTGCGTGACACCAGCCACCTTCACCAAGTCCATCTCTGCCATGCCATGGAAGATGATAAGCCCAAGGTACTTGATGTGGGTCTGCTTGAACTCACACTTCTCCAGCTTGAGGTAGAGCTGGTGTTGGCAGAGGCAGTCCAGGATGACTTGTATGATCTGGCAATGTTCTTCTAATGTCTTGGTGTAGATGAGGATGTTGTCAAGATACACGCAGACCATGCCATTGGCTATGAGGTCCTGGAATATGTTGTTCATTATGGTCTGGAAGGTGGAAGAGCTGTTGGTGAGTCTGAAGAACATCACCAGGGGTTCAAACAGGGTCTGGAACGCTGCCTTCCACTCATCTCTCTCCTAGATGTGCACATTGTTGTAGCCCTAGCAGACATCCAACTTAGTGAAGTAGCACGCATCCTGGAGGTTGTTGATTAGTTCCAAGATGAGGGGAAGCGGGTAGCAGTTCTTAACAGTCATTGCATTGAGCACGCAATAGTCTTGGACCAACCAGAGGGAACCATCCTTGTAAGGGCGACCTCCGGAAGTTGCGGCTAAGTCACACAACTGGCAGAGGGAAATCCGAAGTGTATTAGGGACAGTACATATTACAGGGAAATAACTAATCACCTGGCAGAGGGAAATCCGAAGAGAACAAGTCTAAGGATTCCTCTGCCACAGCGTGGCGCATCAGTACGGGGGCGGGGGCGTGAGAACGACTGTACAACATCCCGGAGAAGTCCGACGACTGCAAGGGGAGGATCCTGGAGACCTCCGGGATGACCAGAAAAGGAAATGGTCGAAAAAGGAAGCCCGGGGGGTCTCGGAGATCTCCGGGATGGCCGGAAAAGGAAGTCCCCTGACATCACCCCCCCCTTAGAGTGCGGCGTCTCGACGCACCGGGTAGAACAAGTTGCGGACCGCGCGGTCCACCGGGGAGACAGGGTAGATGCCCCGGATTGTGCGGGGAGCCTCCGGGTGACTACGGTGGAAGTCCTTCACCAGAGCGGGCGCGTGGACGTTTTCGGCGGGTTCCCAGGAGATGTCTTCGATACCGTAGCCCTTCCACTTGACCTTGTATTGCAGCTTGTGCCGGAATAGACGGCTATCGAGGATCTTCTCCACTTCGTACTCTGGACGGTTGTTGACAATGACCAGAGGTGGCGGAGGCGAGGCACGTTGACCTGGAATAGGGTCGTCCGGGGCGGGCAAAAGCTTGACCCCGTTGAAGACCGGATGGAGGCGCCGCATGCTGGTGGGCAGCCGGAGCCTGTAGGCCAACGGTCCTACCTGGCGCTCAACCACATATGGCCCCAGTTG
>QLOM01000422.1:0-37858 GCA_003313785.1 Termitomyces sp. MG148
GAGATTTTCCTTTTTTAGATTATAAATTTTATTGTGGCTTTTGTCATGCTATACAGTTACTTTCCACGCTTCTGGAGCCTTGGAAGCACCACTCCTGGCATAGGGAATCCCTAGACTTGTTCTCTTTGGATTTCCCTCTGCCAGGTGAGTAGTTATTGTTGTATTACCTATATATACTTGAGATTTCTCTCTGCAAGCTGTGTGACTGAGCCATAGCCTCCAGAGGTCGCCCTTACAACTCCGCCCAACTTTCCCTGACCCCGGCACACCTCCCATGCTCCAACGCACACCCCCAGCTCTTGACAAGCCCCACTTGTGTCCATACCCGTCTGAGTCTGCTTTGTAAGGCCTTGCCCAGACTTGCTGAGCCCCGGGTCAGCAGAACCTGACACTTTGCTTACCTGCCTGTCATTGGGTTCCACTGCTGCGGACTGCCCTGTAGGGTCAGCTCTCCGACCCTGAGTCCAGGGCTCAGCCTGCTCCGTGGCCTGCCCTTTCAGGCCTTCCTTCTGGTCTTTTGTTGGGTCATTCAACGACTCCTGGGCTGTTTGTCCATCACTTGTGGTAGTCATAGGAATAGGGTTGTTCATTGGACATCCCCTATCTAAAATTTGCATAGTGTGGCTGTGCGCAAAGCTCAAGAAGCTGATTGAGTTCAGTCAGATATTCTGACTGTTTGTTATCAGCAGCTAGGCAATAGATCCTAGCTGGAAGATTCAAAAAAATGTAATGGAAGTTACGGTTTCATTAGCTTATAGTTCAGACTCCACTGAATCAGAATAGTCTTGGTCTATTGTCAATGTAGTTCTAAACAGAAAATAAGCTGATTATCTCAGCTGTATGTACATAATATGTAAAGTAATATAGTAATAATAATAATAATTATACTAAAAAGAGGCGCTTGAGGCGCCACTCCGCTACAGTCTATCAATGGTATTGGACTTTGAGAAGCTTCAGGCTCTTATCAAAGGTAATAGTGAGATTGACAGATCTGGTTGACAAGTCACTTGCAGTGAACACTACTCAACAACTACCAATGCCTTGAAATTTGTGAAGCTACCATAAACCTCTATCGTGGAATTGAGCAATTCTTGACTTATTCAACTGTGATTGAATCTGTGTCAGAAGACCTTCTTACAAATATCTGTCAAAACATCCTATGATCATACACAACTCTTAATTGCTTTGTTATGTGATGTATGCAGTATGTCAAATCATTAATTCCACTCCACATGCTCCATGCTGTCAAGTTGAACAGCTTCTCTCTTTAGTATTTCTTTCTCTCAACCCACATTCCATCAATATACAGGAAAGTCTACATACACATAATGTTGTCATCAAAGACATGTCAGTACACATATAAAGCCAGTCCTTTTGTTCCAGGAAGTCCGGGGGTACCCAGGGGGGTGGGATAGCACTATAATTGAGTGCTGTAGGGCTCTGGGAAGGAAAGTCACAAAGGTTTGATGGAATTGATGTGCTGATTGCAGATTGTGATCTGAGATTAGATAGCCTATCTTTAGCCTAATCTAATTCTGATCCAAGATCCGACTAATCTTACTGAATCAATCTGATGATCTGACCAGATCACTCCATGATATTATCAAATGATGGCCACTGAGTGCCACAAGCTATTTTCATCTCCGGATCATTCCATGATTAAATCAGCACAGCCACTCCTTGGTTATCATTCTTATCAATATCTAACTCCGTTTCATCACTGATTGATTGATGGAAGCCTTTGGCTATCATTTCTCATCAACAAATCGTAGACTTTCAAAGATAGGCCTATATCTTGATCATCTGTGCTCCGATTTAGACGTTTGGACCAGTTTTAGGATCGTCGGGAAGCGCGGAATACTATGGTACATACAGCCTACAGGTTTTGGCTATGGAACATGCTTGCTTACAGGTTTCAGCAGTTTTATGCATGTTTTTAATGTTTTTCTTTGTACCTAGTTATATTTCTTATGTCTTTCCATCACGGCGGGCCACCGTATCAATATGTCCCGGGCCAACCCCTCAATCTCCAGGTCTGAGCGCAGCTCTGGGACTCTATACAAGTTGGCGGGTGTCAATTCCAATTGATAGAGTGGCAGGTATTGGTGGCAATCAGGTGGCGGCAGCATCAGGGGTTTCCAGGGCGGTGATGCATAGAGTGATGGCTGAGTGCAACGTGATGGCTGGATGGCATGGGTGTTGGCATGGTTGGAGGGGCAACAATGTCCAGAGAGGTTTGGTGATGTCCAGGGAGAGTTGCATAACTTCCCAGGAGTGGTGAGTAATATCCGGGTTGATGGAGTTGATAGCTGGGGTGATTGGCGGTGGCGTCTATGGTCACTAGCGGGGAATTAGATCCGGTTTATGAGCTGGTGGGAGGTCATCTTCCAGGTCCTCCAGGAGCATGGGGGTGGGTTTGAGGTCCCGGAGTTGGATGTGGGATTGGTGGGTCGTGATAGTGCTATGCAAGCAAATGAACTTTGATGAAGCCGATGCTTGCAGGAACAGCACAAAGCCCAAGACATCAAAGCTGAGCAACTGAAGCAGGCTCAGCCCAAGAAGATGGAAAGTCAAAGTCCAACATGGAAGCTGGTGGCCTTGGACCGTCAGGCCAAGACATTACACTTGCAGATGCGTTGGTGCCAGCAGGAGAGTATACTGACTCTCCTGTACCTCAGAATGATGAGTTCCTATGTGCTGTATGTAGGAAGTACAACCAGGATTCATTCTTTGCTGAGATCTAGCAAAACAAAGCAGCTCATCCACGCTTCAGCATGAATGATGATGGACTGATCTGGGTATTGAATGTTCAAGGACGTAGAGTGGTATGTCTACCACACGACCGAACTATCATCACCCAGATCATAATTTAAGCTCACAAGAGCGTTGGTCACTTTGGTACCAACAAGACCTTAGAATATCTGAGGCAGTGATATTGGCGGCCTCAGATGCAGTCGGAAGTGACTAAATTTTGTCAGACCTGCAAGGCCTGCCAGCGGTCAAAAACAAGCAACCAGAAACCTGCAGGGAAATTACATTCCCTGCCTGTTCCAATAGAACCTTGAGACTCTATTGGAATGGACTTTGTCAGTCCATTCCCTGAATCCAAAGGTTACAATTACCTTTGGGTGGTAATCTGCCGCATGACCAGTATGGTGCACCTGATACCGGTGCACATGACTGTTACTCTGGGTGTACTTAAGGGAGATTGTAAGGCTGCACAGCCTTCCAAGTTCCATTGTGAGTGATAGAGGCATGAAATTCATGTCTCACTAGTGGTGGGAGCTAAACTGCTCATGTTGACCTCATTCCATCCACAGACAGATGGACAGACAGAGCACGCAAATCAAAGTATTGTGCAGATCTTCCATACAGTGGTCCAACCAGACCAATGCAACTGGGTAGACAAGATCCCTCTGACCAAGTTTGTGATCAATGCAAGTGTGTCAGAGACAACTAAAGACACACCATTTGAGCTCAATGGAGGATACATGCCTTCCATGCTTTGGGAGCTCAGAGGAGATGAGGTTGTTCACAAAGGTGTGAAAGACTCTGCGCAAAAGGCATTGGAGAATTTAGCCAATGCACACAATGCAATTATTGCAGTGTGTGTTGTTCAGGCATGACATGCAAATGATTGACAGAGCAAGGAGCCTGCACTAACGCCTGGCACGTTAGTATACCTATCAACTGAGAACCTTAACCTTCCAAAAGGGAGGGCAAGGAAGCTATGTCCAAAGTATATTGTACCATACAAGATCTTTGTCACAGAACCAAGCACATAAAACTATGTACTAGAGCTGCCTGCAGCTCTACTAGCTAGGCACATCGTACCTAAGTTTCATGTATTGTTACTCAGACAATACAATGCAAACAACAATGTGATGTTCCCTAATTGGATGACACCCAAGACCTACAACTTTGGTGCCACCGACAAACAAGAATGGTTTGTCGAAGAGATCCTAGGCCATCAATGGAAAAATGCCTCAAATTTGAGGTACAATGGAGTGCTGGTGATACAACTTGGGAGCTGTATCAGACGTGTTCAAAGCTAGCAGCTTTGGGTTGGTACTTAGAGCTGCAGGGCGTCAAACACCCAAGTCAGCTTGCTAAGTGCTCATGTGCTTAGACTGAGTAAGCCAGATTTGATGACAATCAAATCTATTATCTTATCGCATTGTGATAAGATTACAATCGGATCAATCCTGATCCATACAGATAAAATGGATAAGATGTGCCATCTGATCAGATAGTACAGATCAGGAGAGGCAGATCTTTTGATCGGATCAGGTTATGTAACCTGATGAGTAAGATTTTTTCTTTTCTCTCACCAACAACTACAATGTCCTCAAAAAAATGTTGTACCCATCTCAAGGTACAATGCCGCAGCCACAGCCTCAGAACCTGTAGAGTTCTGGAGGAGGGGGGAAACCGCCCCCGCAACAACAGTCATCACAACCATCATCAATGACAACACCGAGTGTGGCATCATACCCAATGATGTCTCAGTTTGGGCAGCCTCTGGCACAATTTGGACTTTATTTGCAGTTCATGCCAATGCTGTATTTCTCAGGACCAACTGGTCTTGGACAGCAACTGCAGGTAATGTGGGGGATGCCAATGCCATTTCCAATAGCGCAGTCCCAGAGTGCAAGTATAATATCTCTGGATGATTAGGCATTAACTGCGCCACAGGTAACACCAATAGAAGTTGACAAGGAATCATTGCAAACAACACAGGCCCAAGTCAAGGTAGCTAAACCTTGACACCAACAAGAATGCACACTACCTCCATGAGAGGCTTACAGGAGAGACCAAAGATGATTGCCTCCAAGAAGTTACACTGTGTGCAGAGGAGTGCCATGCAAATTCATAGGGCACAGGCGGGATGAATCCGTGTCACAAGGACCGGTGCGAGGTCTACCCAGACCTTGAACGCTTCCTTGTTGGCAATCCCTCTTGCCAATGCATGTGCCGTCTCCACAGCACATTTCTTATGCAGACAAAGGGAAAGGAAAGGAAGTACCAATACCTCCGGAGGTCCTTGATCCTCAGGTGGAAGCAGTGTGGAGATGTCTAGTATTCACTGGCCAGAGAGTGCCGCCGAAATCATCCTTTCTCAGAGACTCCATCGCTCAAGTAGTCATCACTGGGCTACTTGATGAAATTGTTATGCTGCAGCAGCGTAACAAGAACACTATCAAAACCTTTGCAAATGCTATCAAGAGGCGTCCATTGCCGCTGGAGGAGACAAATGAGGCAAAATGCCTCAAAGTCAGAGACACAGCCTGCAACAAAGGGCAGCGCAGAGCAGGAGTTGAAGTGCAGAAGGCACCTTGAGGGCAGAAGGAAGCGGGAGAACTCTCCCCAACGCCATCTGAGCTCCATGAGGAGCTCATGGTCGTGGATGCCAGTTTACGAGGACTTTCCTTGTCAACACATGCTCCCGCCCATTTATTAGGGCACACAAAGCCTACCAATGAGGTGGTGTTGACTGCGGTTGTGTTTGCAGTTGGAGTCCTGGCGGGAGCTGAGGGCTCCACTATGTACTTTCTCCCAGCAGTGCAATTTGAAGCACTACTGGATTCTTACATCCCTGTGTCCATGAAGAAGGAAACCCAGTCCAAAAACAAGGTAGAAGGCCAGCTACCTACATTGGCTTTGCTTGGGCTGGAAGAGCCAAGCAACAAGAGCAACAACGGAGAGTATCCGGCAGATACCCCGTTGGAAGGAGAGACTGCCACCAACCACAGACAGCAGTTGGCAAAGAACAAGAAGATTGCCACTTGCACCAAGCACAAGGCTGCGCAGCAGGCAAAAGCAAATAAAGATTGGATGGAGCAAGCCACCAGGAAAATTTCCAATGGACTGGGAGTCTTTGTTGATGGCAGGAACGTTGAACGTTCAAATTGGTTCTTCAGTAGTGCTTTAGACCACCACTTCTATTACTCCCAGCTTTCCAACACTGTGTTTGTTGGAGACAAAGCCATGGCCACCGTATATCATGAGGTGGGGACCAATGAGAGGTACTACATGACCAATACTGAGATTGGTAAGGTAGTACCTTGGGGATTCCAAATGGATCCCCAGCAGTTGCAAAAGCTCTACAAGCTTTTGCAGAACAAGTTCAAGTCAATCTCCACTTGCATAGAGGCCTATTAACTGATACACAAATTCCAGTGCATCAGCTATAATTTTGATGCATCTCTTCATGACTGTACCATGGCTCTGGTGTGTGCATCAGAGTATGACCATATTACGCCTCCTCTTAATCTATCATCCCACCACATGAACCTGGCAGTTGTTCCAACCCCCAAAGGTTACTTGTGGTGGAAGGACTACAGTGGGAGGCCATTCTTCACACTCACCAGCTTTGACTTGTTCAAGCTGGCGCAAAACATCTTATATTTCTGCCACCCGGGTATGCAGAATTCAGTAATCAGTATCGCAGTAGACTTTGCCTTCTCTTTTTTTACTGGAGGACTGTCATAGGGCATGCCCTCACCTGAGCTCTCTCTCTGCAGGGATGCACCCACAGACGCTTTGCAAGGCTCTTAGCCTTGATTATCACATGTCCAGGGCTATATAGAGAAGCTATTGTGGCCTATAACACTGCCAACCCCCAGTCCCCGTTTCAATTCATGAGCTGGACAGACGTCCAGCTCACCCTCCCAAAGTTCAATGATGCAATAGCAGTCAATTTCATGGATGCAGATGTGCTGCATACAATGCTGGTCAACCACATTCCACCTGAATAGGTGGACCATGCCTACACATTTGGCGTGGTGTTTCTTGAAACACACTTCTTTGAGGCAAACACCTCAGTCAACCTTTACCACAATGTCAACAATAAATGTCATTTATGACTTGACCAGTATAGCAAGCCTCCCACTATTCTCCAGTAGGATGGCTGGTGTAACTCCACCATGGATGACATGATTTGTCTTCATGCACTACTTGCACATGAAACTACCCAAGGCAACAATTATGTCAAATGTGGACTCTATTACCCAGTTGGGATGAATCCCAACCAACAAGACTTGTGGCACTGACAATTGTGACATGGCCCTTATCCACTGTTGCCTGTGGTCTCATCAATCACAGAACAGGCTCCCATTGCATCAACGTTGTCTGCTCCTATTGCCTCATCATTGTTAGTTAACATCAACACCAAGATGAGGATTGATCTGGCCAATGAGTTGGCACACCCGCCATCTGCATGAACTTTGTAGGCGGCTCATTGTTTTCAACTGATACTGTTGGTTAACATTGGCTTTTGTATTTTTTGACAGATGAGTAGGGATTTCAAGCTATGGACCACATTTGTGGACTTGATAATTTTATTATTTTATTTTACTTTATGCATACTACTCTACACTGCACCCCATGTGTAGACTGCATAGCAGTCTAAAAGAAGGGCATGTAATGGACTTGCAGCCATAGAGCCTCACTCTTACTCAACTAAGTATAATAATTATTATATTGAATAATTATTATATTATTAAATAACAATAAATTAAATAATTAAATACATACTATAATCTGTATGGCTGCCTTACCTAAAGCAGCCAATTTTACTGTCATACGTAGTACTAGAATCGATAAACAATCTGGTTCTGCTGTGTGACCGTAAGGCTTTGCTAATATCTTGACAATGTTTCACTGTGCCCTTGGACTCTTTATAAGCCCAACATTGATCAGGCGCTACCATCTTCTTTCCCTTGGTGCCCTCCATCACCACACCAGCCTCCATTCCAGTGTCCAGCACCACCTCAGCTCTTCAAGTTGCCATCAGGTCTTGCAGCTTGGCATTGGTAAAGACGGTTTGAGTTGGCACCTGAAATACTGCCAATCAGTCACTACAGTAGCTAACAAAAGAGAAAACTCACCTCATACATAGGTGCCACCTTGGCTGACTTGCAAGACTAAAAAGGCAACAGTTAATGAGAGTGGTTAGCAACAATTGGTAGAAGGCATACCTTGTGCTTGGGAAACACTTGAGAAGTTGAGCCCTGCCTGAGAGCTGCTGGCATGGGGCTCTCATTTCTAGTGGCCACACGTTGAGCACAGTATGCATGGCACTGCACCCGGTGCATCTTGAGAACGTTGTCAGCCTCTGCCGCACTAGATGAGGCAAAGGGAGAAGCCAACAGAGTGGAACCCAAGGGCCCCGGGGCGTTGTTGCTAGGCCCACTTGGAGCATGTAAGGGCGACCTTTGGAGGTTGCAGCTAAGTCACACAACTGGCAGAGGGAAATCCAAAGTTTATTAGAGACAGTACAATACAACAGGAAATACAACTAATCACCTGGCAGAGGGAAATACAAAGAGAACAAGTCTGAGGATAATGACCAGATAATTGCAAGCATCTCCTTGTCGTGGATCTTGTAATTCTTTTTTTTTTCTTTTTTTTTTTTTTTTGGTGTAGCGTTTAAGTAGCCTTGTGACTGGCGCCAAGGTTGCCTCCACAAGGCCTGCAGTTGCTGCAGAGGCTATAAAACCCTGCTTGTTGATAGTCGCTTTTGTCACTCCAAGAAAATGCCATTACGCACAGTGTGTCAGTGTGTGGGACTCAGGGGCCCCTAGTCAGTCGCTCTCCCTCTATCTCTTATCCAATTCCATCTCCTTCCCTGGTTGAGCTCAGACTAAGGCCTATACCCACTAAAACCCCGGATACTTCCGTCCAATCTTTTGGAAGTTTACATTCATCTTTCAAAATGCCTGTCCAGGTCTGTATAACAGTCTTTTTCAGGACAGCCTTTGATTTATACTTCGAGTTTGTCATACCCTGGTCCAGGGCAAGCCTGGCATTAATTGCATGGGTCCATCTATTCATGACCTTTTTTTTAGTGAAGGGGTGGTTCTCATTCTGTATTACTCGCTCGCATCTAAGCTTCCATATTAGGTGGGCAGATTCAATCATTAGGATCCTGTACAGTCTAGCATGGCCCGGAAGGACATTTCCATTTGTGTTTTTGAATTCTGCAAGCAGGGTGCCTAAGATTGTTTTCAATACTGGTCTGTACTATGAGTCTTTGTTTTTACTCTCCCAGAGGGCTTCCATGGCTTCCTATATTTTTGGCTGGCCTGGGGTCTTGCACTTGGTTAGAATGTAGTCCATTGTCTCCTTGACTTGGCAGTGCATGCACATTGCTTGTTCTTGTAGTTCTTGTTTGAAGGAGGGTCTCAGCCAGTGATTACCCACTATATATGCGTCATGAGTGGTCATCCACAGGAAGTAGGGGGCTTCCCTGGAGAAGTCCTTGTTTCTTATCTTTTTCCATATTTTGGTTGATGTGGGGCGCCTTCCAAAGATTTCCTCAGCGCAGTCCTTTGTATGTTCTAGATTTCTCTCAATCCTTGTGCGCACTGGCTTACGGAGTTTCATCTTCTTAGCCTGAATAGCCTTGTAGGCTAGTGACTGGGTTATTTTGGTTAGTTTTGCCCCGATAACCCTCAATGTTGGGTTTATTGCAAGGTTCAGGTCAATAGGGTCCTTTTTGGTGGCCTCGTCAGCCAACCTGTCAGCACCTTTGTTTCTGGGTTGGCCACTGTGGCCTTTTACCCATTTTTACCCATTTCAGCATCGTTTTGGTTTTTCTTTTCCTTAATTGTTCCACTGTTAGTTGGATCAGTTCTGCATTCACAGTTCTTATGTATCCTGTATCCTTGTTCTTCTGTAGGTTTTTTGTGACAAGGTCTATAACATATCTCGAGTCTAATTCAATGTTTAGATTGCTTTTAGATGGTCCTTGTTCAGCCGCCTCCTTCAGGGCAAGGAGCTCCCCCATTTGGTTTGATTGGGGCATCGTGGGTGGAACTTTAATGCTTTTATTGCACTCGTCATTTTCTGCATAGAAAATCTCCGCTCCTGCATAGGCGTCCTTGTCACCATTGTTGAAACAGGCGCCATCAGTTGCTAGGAGGGAGTTGGCATCTGTATTTAATGGGGGGTCTAGTTCTGGTAGGTCATTTGTTACCTCGCCTGATGTGAAGATCCTGAACCAGGGGACCAGACGTCATAATCTTGCCATTGAACTGCTTCCATTCTGGTTCAGCTCCTTCTTCTGGTGGGTCATTGGCCTCTTGTTCTGGGAGAGTTAGCATGGGGTGTACTACCCGTGGATCCCATTTTGCTGGAAGGGTGTCCAGTAGTTCCTTTGCTCTGGATATGCAGCTGTGTGGGTTTAGGCACCCTGTTCTCTCTTCTAGTTCATTGCAGCTGACGCATTCGCACTTGTCTGTGGGTCTATGACTCTCTTTCTGGGGGGTAGAGGCTAGAGATTTGGCATCACCCAGTGTCCTAACATTGTGTCTTCCTTTGAGACACATGCTTGGGCCATTGTTTAGGTAGTGGGTCTTGTAATTCTGTTCCACGGCATTGAGGCTCCTGGAGTAGAAGGCTATGGGGTGCCACTTACTGTCCTCCAGAGACTCCTGGGAGAGGACCACGCTGATGGCAAAGTCAAAACTGTCCACCTTGACTTGGAAGGGCCAGTTGTTGTCAGAAAAGAGCAGGACGGGCTTAGAGGTGATGGCGGACTTCAAGGCGTTGAAGGCCCGCTGTTCCACATCTCCCCATGCTCATGCGACGTTCTTCCCAGTAAGGTCAAAGAGGGGCCAAGCATGGTGGAAGAAGTCCTGGATGAACTGCTGGTAGAAGTTGGTGAACTCCAGGAAGGCCTGTACTTTCTTCTTGTTCCAGGGTTTGGGCCACTGCATAATACCAGCCACCTTCACTGGGTCCATCTCTGCCATGCCATGGGAAATGATGAGTCCAAGGTACTCAATGTGGGTCTGCTCAAACTCACACTTCTCCGGCTTGAGGTAGAGCTGGTGCTGGCAGAGATGTTTCACGACAATTTGTGTGATCTGACAATGTTCCTCCAACATCTTGGTGTAGATGAGGATGTTGTTAAAATACACGCATACTATGCTGTCAGCTATGAGGTCCTGGAATATGTTGTTCATCATGGTTTGGAAGGTGGCAAGGCTGTTGGTGAGTCCAAAAAACATCACCAAGGGTTCAAACAGCCCACGGTTGGTCTGGAACGCTGCCTTCTACTCATCTCCCTCCTGGATGCACACGTTGTTGTAGCCTCAGCAGACGTCCAGCTTAGTGAAGTAGCGCACACCCCAGAAGTTGTTGATCAGCTCTGAGATGAGGGGAAGTAGGTAGCGGTTCTTAACAGTCATTGCATTGAGTACACAATAGTCCTGGACCAATCAGAGGGAGCCATTCTTCTTTTTGATGAAAAACACTGGAGAGGCCATTGGGGACTTCAAGGGGCTGATCCATCTAGACTCCAGGTTCTCCCAGAGGAATGCATTGAGCTCATTCTGCTCTTTGGGCACAAGCGAATAAACCTTGCAGTTAGCTGGCTTTGAATTTGGCAGGATTTCAATAGCGTGGTCCCACTGTTTGCGCTCTAGGAGGGAGTCAAATGAGGCCTTGGAAAAGACATCCTCAAAGTCATGTAGGTGGTTGGGGACCGCATTCCGGAAGGCCCTTGGTGGGGTGTTTGCTGCAAAGGCTGGGCTAGCTGCTAGAAAGTAGTCTGGCTGGCCTGAATCTCCTCTGTGACCAGCAGGGGTCTTAGCATAGTGGCATAGATGCGGTCTCCTACCTTGATGGCTTTGTCTGAAAGCTCCAGGTCCAGGGCGAGTAAAAACTCCCCCTTGCACCCTTCTTTCTGGCTGGGGTCCCCTCTGCTATGTCTGTCATCCTTGTGGAGGGCCTCTCTATGAGGGAATGCCAGAGGCAAGGGGTCCAGCAGATCAAGGTTGGCAAACAGGAAGTATCCCACTCAACATGCCTGGATAGCTGCGTGTTCCTGCATTGTGGTGCGCTGCTCTTTCTTCACTTCATCTGCATAGGTGGCGCAACGCCAGGGGCACCCACTCATGCTGATTTCCTCTGAGGCCTAGTCAATCTCTGGATTGTGCTCCTGGAGCCAGGGAAATCCTAGGATTATCTCCTGTTTGCCAATGCTTGTAACCGCAAAGGTGGTACACTCTGCATGGGATTTGTAGTGCAGGACAAGGTCCACCACAGACTTGATAGATCCTGCTTTGTTACAAGTGCTGTCGATGTTGTATGAGGAATAGTAGGGGTCAAGTTGTGAGCTGGTGCCGCTCCATATAGCTAGCGTCCACAAAGAGTCCAGTCGCTCTGGAGTCCAGGAGGGCGACTACACTCTGGGTTTGCTGCATGTTGGTGGTTTTGATCTCCACATTCATTCAGAGCAAGTTTGGCAATAGAGTGGATGCTCTGATGTAGCAGCAGAGGAGGCGGCATTTTCAGGCAGGAGTGCATGCCTGGGGAGAGGTTGAGGAGGGCTTAAAAGAGCCTTTGAGTACGTCAGGGGTAGTGCTTATAGTTGGGGGGACTGAGTTGTCAACAAAAGTTGTATTGATTTCTTCTACTGACAGACATGCAAACCTGTTAGCACTAGGCAACGCAGGCATACTTTTCACCCATTGTGTCCCTAAAAACCCTCCTGTAACTCCTCCAACTCTTTGGTGATGAGAGGGGCCTTGTGTGCGCTCTCCAGGGCAGAGGCGTCCAGGATAGGGATCCTGGCCATGTTGTAGACCACCAGGAGTTGCAGGAGCAGTTCTTTCTGCTCCTTTGGAGACAGATACCGGACCTCAAGGCCCCGGGGGCAGTGGTGGATGAAGTGGCCCGGTGCACCACAGCATCAGCATGAGAATGGGAGAGATGCACACTGCCTGGAAGTGTTCACGTCTATGGAGGCGCCCTGAGGCAGTACCAGGGGTGCCAGAGGCGCTGCCAACAATGCCGCTGGAGGCAGAATGGTTGGTTGGCGGGGGAGTGGAGTGGGGAAGTGCAAGGAGGAGGTGGGAGTTGCAACTTTGGGCAGCTCCTGTTTGAGCTCCATGAGCTGCCACTGCTCCCAAGTTATCCAATACCATGACAGGACCTGATTGTTTGCTGGGCGTCCTTCCACAAGGTTGTCAATGTGCTCCATCAGAACTAGATAGAGCCCTTCTCAAAAGGTGAGGCACAGCTGCAGGCCATTGAGGTACTTAGCCTGCTCTACCAACGTGCAGAACAAGTCAATGTACTTGTTCAGGGATTGCTTTCCTTGGCCATACTGATCCCTGTTTTGCAGGACCAATGCGGCAGTTTGGCAGGGTTCCGGGGAAAGAACTCATCCTGGAACTCCTGTTTGAACTTGGCCCAGTCCACAAAACTTCTGACGCTACTGGAGCATTGGAAAACTCTCATCATGTAGGTGGCCACCCATCCCAACTTCATATAGGACAGGACCCATGTGATCTTCAGCTCATCAGAAACAAAGTCATTGCTGCAGAATTGGATATAGGTGATGCAGGATTAAAGGAAACGTTCCCTGGATGTCTGGTCACCATTGTACACGTTGGGGATTGCCAGGCACAGAATATTGGGATGCTCCCATGCTGAAAGAGGAGATTGTGCGGTGCGTGGGCATTGCACTGGCGGAGTAGGCAGCAAGGGGTCGGCTGCCACTGGAGCAAGGCATTTGAGGAGCGTGCAGAGAGAATCAGAGATGGTTTTGGTGGTTTGGCAGAGGTGGAAGAATTCAGCGGTGTGCTGGGTAAGGGAAGCTTGAGTGAGTTGCACTTGCATTTCTAGATGGAGCAGGTGGGTCCAGGCTTCCTTGCCAGAGGCTGTGGTGTCTGAGAGAGCTTCTGAAGCAGCCGGCTGAGACATAGATAACGTTGGTGCTTAAGCCCAGTGGAAAAGCAACAGATAGGAGCCAGAAAATATTTGGCGGCTATAGAAGGCTTCTAGACAAGGATTAGGAGACTTGTTCTACTGTAAGGGCAACCTCCAGAGGTTGCGGCTAAGTCACACAACTGGCAGAGGAAAATCTGAAGTTTATTAAAGACAGTATAATATGACAGGAAATACAACTAATCACCTGGCAGATGGAAATCCAAAGAGAACAAGTCTAAAAATCCCTCTGCCACGGCGTGGTACATCAGTGCAGGTGGTGGAGGTGTGAGAATGACTGTACACTACTTCTCAGAAGGCATGGGAGCATCCTGGAGATCTTTGGAAATCCCAGAGAACTCTGATGATGATGCCCAAAAGTTGCCAAGCACTGTCCTGGTTGATGGTAAACTTAGCACCTCACAAATAGGTAGCATTGGATGGTCACTAGTGTTGAGAGAGTCCCAGACAGGGTCCCAGAAGCCTAGTCTTTTTAGTGGGATTTGGACTTAGAGAAATAAACAAGTTGCTTAGTGATCTAAGCCATAAGCCTGCAAGGTGCTAGAGTGCTAAAGGTCAGCAAGGACCTTAACAACATTTGACGTTTGGCAATAGTGTGCCCGTATGGCACCGTAAGTATGAAAGTTGGTAGGCAAAAGTTGGCAAGAGAGAGTCGGCAAAACTGTATCACTTAGCGACTCTGAGAACTTAGAATGTGCTAAAAATGTGATCTGAACTGTGGGGCATATGATACAATGATGGCTAAGACAAAATATGTACAGTATTTATAGGCGCTAAGTTGCCGTGTTAATTAAACTAAAAGTTGCTAATCAATTAATCAAGAAAAATAATGACAAGTACAATGGAACGTGAAAGTCACTAAGTAACAGTGTCTGCCAAGTCAGCAGGCACTAACTCAACATCCTAGCAGTGAAAATAGTCAAATGCACGGAGACTGTCACTAAGGCCTGAAATCATCAAAAAGCCCTTGAGTAAGTCGCTAAGCGTCAGATAAGCCATAAGCATTGCTAAAATTGATCTGACGTCAGATTTTTGAGAAGCACTGGGTTTTGATAGGTGTTGCTAAAGGCCCTGGAGTTGGCTATCACTGATTGGAGACCTGAAAGGGGGCTGGGCTGAAGTCAGGTGAGCATCAGGTGATTGCCATGTCAGGTGGTTGCTAAGGTCCCATGGTTGCTAAGTCTCATGATCGCCATGTGACCAGTGGCTTGTCATATGGCCAGCAAGTCAGGTGAATGCTAAGGTCCCATGGTTGCCAAGTCAGGTGGTTGCCAAGTCCCATGATCCTGTGTGTTGCGTCCTGTAGCCTGAGTTTGATTCCTACTAGCTGCAAAATATAAGATGCTAAAAATAGCGCCAGTGCATTGAGCTCAGCCAGAGGCTTATTACTGGGCAGCTGAAAAAGGAAGTTCCAGAAATGGAAGTCCCCTGACAGTTTTGGTAGTTTGGCAGAAGTGGGTGAGTTTGGCGGTGTGCTGTGTAAGGGAGGCTTGAGTAAGTTGCACCTGCATTTCTCAAGGGAGCAGGCAGGTCTAGGCTTCCTTGCCAGGGGCCATAGCATCTGAGAGAGCTTCTGAAGCAGCCAGCTGAGACATAGATAACATCGGTGCTTAAGCCTAGTGAAGAAGCAACAAATAGAAGCTGAAAAAGTTTTGGTAGCTATAGGAGGCTTCTAGATTAGGATTAGGAGACTTGTTCTGCTGTAAGGGCAACCTCCAGAGGTTGCAGCTAAGTCACACAACTGGCAGAGGGAAATCAAAAGTTTATTAGACAGTACATACAACAGGAAAGATAACTAATCACCTAGCAGAGGGAAATCCAAAGAGAACAAGTCTAAGGATTCCTCTGCCATGGCACGGCACATCAGTGTGGGTGGTGGAAGCATGGGAACAACTATGCAGTAACTTTTCAGAAGGCATGGGAGCATCTCAGATCTCTGAAGATCTCTGGAGAACTCTGGAGTTCTAAAAAAGGAAGTTCTGAAAATGGAACTCCCCTGACATGTGCCCACCAATGAGGATGAGCTCCTTGAATACAACATGAACAACAAGATGGCCAATCCCTTCCAAGCAGTAGGGAACTTGCCGATTGCTCCTGTCCTTGACTTACTGACGGCGTGACCATCACGCTGTGTAGACCGCAGTGCAGTCTAATTGAGGGGTGTTTAGCAGAGTGGCACCTTTAGTGCTCTGACAGACATTATTTTAATTTTATTATTATTATTATTTACATATATATATATATTTAGTATTGCAGCCGATCTAATCAGCTTATTTTCTGTTTAGTACTATATTGACAATAGACTGAACTGTAAGCTATCCAAACTGTAACTTCCATTACACCTGTCTTTAGCAATCCTTGGCAAGCATGTGCTACTTAATATGTAATTCATCTTCCTTTCATGATTGGTCCATGCATGGGAGAAGAAATGAACAGAAAATAATTAACAAATAAATAACCTGGGGGAAAGGCTTGGCACTTGGCATGCATTGGCCCCTTCCTCTTCTCTTTCAATGTAAGGTGTCCTTATTTACATGTTACTATGCCCAAATTGCATTCCTCATCCTCCTGTGCTCTGCACACCTGCGCTTTGCACTTATACATACATCTATGCTCAATTGTATGACTTTGAAAAATACATTCTTATTATACAGGATTTTTCTGCAGTGTGATGGTATTTGCACTTTGCTGTCATTTTGAAACATCTCATGTTCCACTGCACTCATGCAATGGTTGTAGCATGCTCTGTAATGATATACCTCTGCACTGTTTGCTTCACCTGTTGTATCACATGGTACCAGCAATCCATTGTTAGCATCATGTGATGTAAATCCCAATCATGGAACAACATCACAACTTTTTTTTGCTTTTCTCACTGCACTTCCCATCTACTGATGCTTACCAGGGGTGAGCCCCTTGGCTTTTGGCCTATATCTCCAATTGACACCTTTTAAGAAGAATTGACTCAAGCACTTTGCCAACAGAATGACCCCTGGGTCTAGGGCAAAGTGCTTGACATCAAACTTCTTCAGACTGATGTAACTACAGTGGCTCAAAAAACTGTCCCAATGTTTCATACCTTTTGAAAGATGACATTAGCATGAAAGAATGGAAGTACCTAAAAATCTGATTGAATCAGGTACAATACTATGGCATCATGGCTACAGATTGAATCTAGAAATATGTAATTTGAATCAAAACTGATGGAGTAGTGGCCATTTTAAAATATTCAGACTGAACAACTACACCTACTGTGAAGCATGGAGGAGGGAATAATCTCATGGTATGGGGCTGTATGGGTTGGAATGGAGTAGGAAAGCTGGTGGAGGTGGTGGGGATCATGAATGCTGAGCAGTACTGTGAAATTTTGGATGATGGAGCAAAGGAGAGCTTTGAGAAGTTGGAGATGGAGGTGGGTGCCTGCTACTTTCAACAGGACAATGACCCCAAACACACCTCCAAGAGGGCTGAAAAGTGGTTTGAGGACAACACCTTTGATGTTCTCTGGTGACCAGCCCAATCCCCTGATCTCAATCCTATTGAACACCTCTGGGAGTACCTCAAAGAGCAGCTTAGGCAGTATGAAACACCTCCTCATGGTGTGCATGAATTGTGGGAGAGGGTTGCAAAGGAGTGGGATGAAATACTACCAGAGGTATGCCAAAGACTGATAGAAAGCATGCTTAGAAGGATTCAAGCAGTTATCAAGGCAAATAGAGGACATACAAAGTATTAGATACTAAAATGAGAGATGCTCAAAAAACTGTCCCAATGAGTGAATATTTTAAAATAGCCATTACTCCATTGGTTTTGATCCGAATTACATACTCCCAGGTTTTATCTGTAGCCACAATGCCATAGTATTTTACCTGATTTAATCAGAATTTTAGCTACTTCCAATCTTTCATGCTAATGTCATCCTTCAAAATGTATGAAACATTGGGACAGTTTTTTGAGCCACTGTATGTACACAATGTTTTACATATTCCAGGAAGTGTCCAGACCAAGTATGGAGTTAGTTGGATTTACAAGATGAGGTCTAGGTTCAGGACCAAAGTCTGAAGCAAGGAGGTTAAGTCTGGGGTTGGATGAGGTTCTCCAGGGCTAGGATGGCTGGTCTAGAGTGCAAAGGGTGCAATGAGGCATAGCTGAGGCAATTATACAGAAGGGAGGTTGTTTTGAGCTACTATGCAAGTTATTTCAGAGGGCTATCATGAGACTGAGAATCAGGGAAGTACTGAGGGTCTGGGAAGAAATAGGAATGGGGTGATACAAGCAGGCTGGGGCAATTGTCAAATGACAGAGATGTAGAGGAAGTGCCAGGTAAGTCTGGGAGATGAAACAAAACAAAGAGAAATGAGGCAAGTTTCAGACACACAGACAAGAGAATAATCAGTGAAAATAATAAGATTGAATACTAAGCAAGAAATGAGAACACAAAACCAGTAACAAGGCAACAAACAGGGATACAATCCAGTAATACAATTCATAGTGGAGTTTGGCAATATTGAAACTACTGAACCTAACAACTAACTACTCTTTAAGTATGCAGCTAGGTGGGACATGGACCAAGATTGAGTGAGATCAGTCTTGGGAGACTGTATAGTGCCTTGAGGGTATTGAGAGACATTCCACTAAGCCATGCAGCTTAGTAGAATCAGCTGAGCACCACAAATGATGAAGTTGGGTGAGAAACATCACTAGCATGTGGTTACCAACCCTGGCAATTCCAGAACATAGGGGGGTATCACCAACCAGATGGGTCAAGTTTACTTTAACTTGCTGTGAAAATTGTTTCATGCTGAAAAGGCCTTGCAAAGGACATGCAAAAGCTTTCTGTGTACAGAAGAGTGAGGACATAGCTGGGAAATCTGTCATAAAAGCTCAGGAAGCACAAAGAGCATCAAGAGGGCAATTGAACACACTAGCAAAATCCTCATCCAGAAACATAGCTACAGCATCCTCTCCAAAGTCCTTTGTTGCCGTGACAGGTATGGATAGAAAACTGTAGTATATGGACCCTTTGCAGCTTGGCCAGCTCCTGGCTCCCACCAAAACAGCAGCTATTGCAAAAATCACCACTGCCCCTTCAGAATCATCCATCAATCACAGCACTGAATACTGGGAACACATTGAGTTTACTGCAATAGACAATTTCATTGCCACAGTTGACTGGACCACTCATGCAAGACAAATCACAGACAACATCCTTGCTGCTGATGTGATGCCAACTAATCAGACAGGATGCTCACCTGTCTCATCTCTGCATACCAATCCATTCCTCATTGACTCGGGGGCAACGGTTCATATCTTTCCATGCCATGATGATTTTCAAACTTTACGTCCAATTCAACCGCATATAGTAAAAGGGCTTGGCAGATCCACAGTCATAGCAATTGGAATTGGTAATATATGGCTCTATATTGCTAAGCTGATATCATCCTACAAGATACCCTCTATAACCCAAATGCAACTGTTCACCTCATCTCCATCAGCTCTCTTGCTTCCTGCTCTGGCCTAGATACTATATTCAACAATTCATTGGTCAAAATTGTTGACCAATCCATGTGTACACTCATAGCTTGAGGAACACTCACCCCTGGTCAATGCCTATACACTTTTAGTCTCAATCCTATCTCTTCTGAACACTGCACTTTCCTGCTCCAACATGCATGTAACCTGGAAACTTGGCATTGTCATCTCAGACATGCCAATTACCAGACTGTCTTAGACATGGCGACTGGATTAATCCCAGGTATACCCTCTGTCTTGTCATCCAAACCACTTAAGTGTAACTCATGTATCCTCAGAAAACAGATGAGGAACACGGTTCCCAAGGTGTGGGAGGAAGGATAGAGAGTGACACAAAAGTTAGAGATAGTTTGGGTTGATCTTGCAGGCCCTCAGACTGTAGTATCTCGAGGTAGCTACAAATACATAATGAACATTGTCAATGACTTCACAAGTGGACACTGGTCAATACTGCTATGCAACAAGGCTAAAGCATTCACCCACCTCAAAGTGTGGCAATTGGCATGAGAAAATGAGATACAGTCTAAACTTGGCACATACCAAATGGGCCATAATGGAGAACTCAATGGCTGAGACATGCAGGCTTGGCTCATGTCTTGTAGGTCTGAACAACAGTATGGAGCGGCATATACCTCAGTGCACATTGGTTGTGTTGAGCGTATGCATTGTACGCTCATGGAAAAAGTGTGCACTATGTGGATAGCTGCTGGATGCCCGCCTAATTTATGGGATGAGTTCTATATGACAGCTTCTCATATTCACAAGCGGACACTGACCAAATCTACAGGGAACATCACCTCCTACAAGGCATGGACAGGATGATGGCCAAAATACTCCTACATGAAGGAGATAGGCTGCAAAGCATTTATTCTCATTCTGTCAGAACACAATCCCAAAAATATATGCAAGGTCAATCTTGTGCATCTTAATTGGCTACACAAGGAATTCTAAGGCATACAGATGCTACAAAAGGTCAACTGGAAGAATATATGAAACTTATCACATAAAATTCTGTGAGAGTGATGAAGAATTGCCTCAAACTCTTGACTCACCTCCTGACCCTGCCAATATTGAGCAAGCACCCACACATCAACAACTCAACTTTGCCAGCCTTGATAACAATGTTCCTGCTATCTCAAAAGGAGCATCGCAACCCATTCACCCACTCCAGCCAGCACTCGTTGATTCACCAATTGACTCTTCAGTTCTTTAACTCCATCAATTCCAGCATGTATCCATTCCAACCTTGAGAGCCAATCCTGAGAATGCGCCACAATCAAAAACCCAGATAGCAGTACAGGAATCAAGGGCTGCTGGTGAGCACCTACATGCTCAGCATGAGGTGACAAGAACTGCCAATACTCAATTGGCAACAGCTGATCAAGGTACTGGAGACCCAGCCCTTGATCAAGATCCAAACGTTTCAGATCTCACCAACATTGCATCACTACAGGGCATTGACTATCTACTGGCCACCACTCACAAACTAAAGGAGCATTTCCCAGTCCCAGACATTGATGATGAGCCATGTACCTGGGCCAAAGCAAAGCAATCAGGCAACGCTGGTCATTGGAAGACTGTCAGGGGACTTTTATTTCTGGAACTTCCTTTTTTGGTTTTCAGAGTTCTCCAGGGATTCTCAGAGATCTCTGGGACACTCCCATGCCTTTTGGGAAGTACTGTACAGTCTTTCCCATGCCTTTGCTACCCGTGCTGATGTGCCACGCCATGGCAGAGGGATCCTTAGACTTGTTCTCTTTGGGTTTCCCTCTGCCAGGTTATTAGTCATGTTTCCTGTTGTATTGTACTGCCTCTAATAAACTTTGGATTTCCCTTTGCCAGTTGTGTGACTTAGCCGCAACCTCTGGAGATTGCCCTTACAGCAGAACAAGTCTCCTAATCCTAGTCTGGAAGCCTCCTATAGCCGCCAAATATTTTCCAGCTCCTATCTGTCGCTTCTTCACTGAGCTTAAGCACCGACATTATCTATGTCTCAGCCAGCTGCTTCAGAAGCTCTCTCAGATGCCACAGCCTCTGGCAAGGAAGTCTGGACCCACCTGCTCCATCTAGAAATGCAGGTGCAACTCACTCAAGCTTTCCTTACTCAGCACACCGCTGAACTCTCTCACCTCTGCCAAACCACCAAAACTATCTCCAATTCCCTCTGCACACTCCTCAAATGCCTTGCTCCAGTGGCAGCCAACCTCCTGCCACCTACCCTGCCAATGCAACACCCTTGCACCACATGATCCCCTCTCCCAGCATGGGAGCGCTCCAATATTCCATGCCCGGCAATTCCCAACGCGTGCAATGGTGACCACACGTCCAGGGAACATTTTCTCCAGTCCTGTGTCACCTACATCCAACTCTGCAGTGATGACTTTGTATCCAATGAGCTGAAGATTGCATGGGTCCTGTCCTATATGAAGTCGGGATGGGCAGCCACCTATGCAATGAGGGTTTTCTGATGCCCTGGCAGCATTGGAAGTTTTGTGGACTGGGCCAAGTTCAAACAGGGGTTCTAGGATGAGTTCTTTCCCCGGAACCCCGCCAAACCGCCGCATTGGTCCTGCAAGACAGGGATCAGTATGGCCAAGGAAAGCAATCCCTGAACAAGTACATTGACTTGTTCTGCGCGTTGGTAAAGCAGGCTAAGTACCTCAATGGCCTGCAGCTGTGCCTCATCTTTTGGGAAAGGCTCCATCCAGTCCTGATGGAGCACATCAACAACCTTGCAGAAGGATGCCTGGCAGACAATCAGGTCCTGTTGTGGTACTTGGTAGCTCAGGAGCAGTGGCAGCTCATGGAGCTCAAGTGGGAGCTCTGCAAGGTCGCAACTCCTGCCTCCTCCTTATGCTTCCCTGCTCCGCTCCCTCATTGACTAACTGCTCTGCCTCTGGCAGCATTGCCAGCAGCATTGTCAACTCTCCTGGCACTGCCTCCAGGCACCCCCATGGACGTAGATACTTCTCAGCAGCGTGCACCTCTCCTGTTCTCATTCCAACGCTGCAGTGCACTGGACCACTTTGCCTGTCATTGCCCCCGGAGCCTTGAGGTCTGATATCTGTCCCCGGAGGAGTAGGAGGAGCTGCTCCTGCAACTCCTGGCAGCCTGCAATGCGGCCGGGATCCCCTCTCCAGACATCCTCGCCCCGGAGAGCACGCACAAGACCCCTCTCACTGCCGGAGAGTGGGAGGAGTCACAGGAGGGTTTTTAGGGACGCAACAGGTGAAAAGTACGCCTCCATCACCTAGTGCTAACAGGTTCGCATGTCTGTCAGTAGAAGAAATCAATACAACTTCTGTCAATGACTTAGCCCCCCCAACCGTAAGCACTACCCCTAACATACTCCAAGGCTCTCCCAAGCCCTCCTCAACCTCTCCCCAGGCATGCACCCCTGCCTGGGAACGCTGCCTCCCCCGCCGCTATGTCATAGCATCCACCCCATTGCCAAACTCGCTCCGGATGAACATGGAGATCAAAACCACCAACACGCAGAAAATTCAGAGTGTAGTTGCCCTCCTGGACTCCAGAGTGACCAGACTCTTTGTGGATGCCAGCTACGTTTTGTGCTCAACCCATTGAAAAATGAAGCCAACAAAATGACGTTGACGTTTCCGTTGCCTTGCAATCTGTTGCCTGAGTATCCGCTCGGAATAATGGATTTTGTCAACCTTAGAACGGTTTGATACTAAATCTGTTTGCTCAAATCCGTTGAAACCTAACACAATGACGTCAACGCTTCTGTTGCCTCAAAAACACGTTTTGTAACGTGTGTTACATGTTCAGCGGAGTTTGCTACTCTGTAGCGGACGTCCACATTGTTATGTCTGATATTTCTCCACAGGAGACATACAATGTGTTGTTGAATACAGCAATACAGAGCCTGTGGGCATTAAACTGGTTTGTACTAAAGCCAGTGGTCCAAAATTGTTGAAAAACCAACAACATGACCATTGATGCCTGCTTCAAAATCTGTTGCCTCAAAATCCATTGCCTAAAAATCCATTGCTTAAAAATCCATTGCCTAAAAATCCATTGCCTAAAAATCCATTGCCTAAAAATCCATGCTTTGTTCGGCGCCAAAATCGATTGTTGGGGGCCTTCCCCTGTCTCCCCCATCCAGCTGATTGCCTCAAAATCCGTTGCCTCAAAATCTGTTGCCTCAAAATCTGTTGCCTCAAAATCTGTTGCCTCAAAATCTTTAGATTGATATTAGTTTGACACCACTTGGATGTTGCTTGTCTGACGCATGTATATATTACGTTGCTTATATTTCCATTATATTTATTCAATGTCTTACTACCGCCAACTTACAATGTTGGAGGTGATCTGCTTTCAAGTTGCCATCCATCATTAACAAGCAATTGAAGACCAGATCTTCTTCCTAGTTCAACGGAAGATTCACTCCAGGTTGAGGACAAGCTGGACAGAATATTGCAAGTTCGCCACGGTCTGGTGCAATTGGTTTTCTTGTTATCTAAAGCCTGCCCACTTTAGCTTCTTCAGCCACCGCCATGAACAGGAGACAGCTATAACACTTGACTCAGATGGCTAAGCCAAGGCTGGTTGTAAAGACTAATAGACCTCAAAGTTAATATAACCTCCCACTTCTTTGTTGGATGGACAGTTCATTTAGCACCGTTCATATCAAACTGTTCTGTGTTGACAAAATCTGTTCCAATTGTTTAACCAGCCGTTTTGTTTTTCCGTTGGTTTTATTCTTGTTGACTATGTCATTTGTTCAAGCAATGCAAGGGCAAGGATATGACACACAAAGTTTTCATCACACATATTCAGATGATAATATGTAATTCAAAGTTATCATGTACAAGCGTTAAAGAAACCAATTCTCTCCACATGTCCACCTTTTTGTGAGCATATGACTGGAGACCTTTTTTGGTCTCTAATTGTTCCTTCTCAAATCTTGAGTTATCTTATCAGTCCAGACCAACTGATCCTGCCAATCTCACCTTGTTTGTTGTTCTATTCTGGTAATTTCATATTTCAGAACCTCTGCTCGGTTAGTGCCCAATCCCTTCTGCTTGGTTAGCGCCTAATCCCTCATTTGGGATACCTCCAAGGTATGTCGTGTGCATACTCATTCTGCTCAGAATTTTCTCCTCTTTCTGCTGGTGCTAGGTAGCAATGTTCTCCACTGTTTTGTTCTTTATTTAGCACAGATCTGGTGAGTAGCTTGAGGAACTACTCTCCACAATCCAGATCTCTTTGGATTCTCCAGTGTTTGTGCACTTCTCTGTCTGATATCTCATTGTCTATCTCAGGTTTGCGCTTCTAGTTGATTCTTTTTGAAGTCCACCTGCACATATATAAGGCATGTTCACTCCCTTTTGTTTCTTAGCTCATGCCACTACCTCCTTTTTCTCCTCTGCCTACAGAGAATGACTGGCTGACCAGTCATCTCCTGCGGCCCATCTTCCTTCTCCTCTTCATCTGGTCCCCTTCACTGACAGTCTCGGTTTCTGCATGTCTCTCATTCATGTCACAATTGTGCAAATGGTAGGTTTGGTTCTTTAGCTTTTTTTCCTTTCCTTGTAAGCTAATTCTTTTACTAGATATCGGGGCTCCACAATGCTCAGTCCTTGTATCATGACATGGATTGCAAGATCCTGGGCTTGTTGCCCTGGGTCTGGTCTTGTCGTCTGTTTTCTGCTTATTTCAACACAGTCTTTGGGCTCCTCTCTTTGGCTTGTCATTACTACCCTGACTATCCCCCTCTCTGGTATGTATCTGTGACTGTGCATTGTGAGCATGCCCTCCTCGAGGTGAGTAGTGACATTCTTTCTTGATGCTTAACCATACTGACTCTTGTCTTCTAGCCTCTCTTCATTGCTTGTATTGTGGAGTCGCAGGCATTTGGCATGGTACAAGCTCGTTGGTATTTCCACTGTCATTGCTACATGAGCTGGGAAGGATTATATTACTTTCTGTCATACAAGTTGGTACCTGTGATTTCCCCATTGAATTCGTTAGACCTTTGGGCCTTGCAGCCTGGCAGTTGAGCATATTCTCCTGGTAAGTTGTCTTTCTTTCCTTTTTATTCCCTTTACTCATTCTATTCCTTTTCTGAGCTCGTCACCTGCAGCTTGTGCATCAATACACTCCTTTTGTGCAGACCATCTCAATCCCCAGCCCAATAGGTTTTTGCTATTACCGGTCCAACTCAAGCTCCAGCAGCTGGCTAAGTTGCGCTGGCGCCGCCAACCTACTCAGTGGACATGGGTGACGCAACAACAATAACGAGAACCTCATCAAAGGGCCTTCAGAGTTGTTGCCCTTGTTGGCTTGTATCTCAGAGGAGCCACAGTTGGCCGCAATCAATGACTGCAGTTCCTCTCATTCTCTTGATTCTGACAGCAACAAAGGGAGCTCCTCTGCTAGTAGTGGGACTGAGATAGGGAAGGGCAAAGGCAAGGGCAAAAGCAAGGCTGCTCCGGATGAGACCATGGAGGATAAGAGCAAGGATGAAGAAACCGATCATGACAAGTTAGTTGATATAGAAGGCCTTTGGCATGTCTTTGCAAAGCAGGAGGCTCTTCTCTATGCCCATTTTGGCACGCTGCCCCCTGTCCTGCCTCCTCTCACGCCCTACTTGCAGCACCTGACCCTGGGCTCATTCCACCCATCATCTACACAATACAAACAGCCATTGCAACCGCCATCATCACCATTGTAGCTATTTTCATCGTTACCTTGGTACTTTTTTATATTTGAAAAATGTTGTCTCCTGTAGCTACATTCTAGTAGTTACAAAATACATCTATATTGAGCCCATGGGAGTGAAGCCAACAGAAATGAAGCCAACAGAAATGAAGCCAACAGAAATCACTTTTGCCGCCTGTAGTGATGTGAATGCTAGCAAAGGACTTTTCTGTTAGTGCAATCTGGATCACCACCAACTGTCACAATCCATGTGTTTATTAGACTGCGTGAGGCTGATGCGCTAGGGCTACAAACTAATGTGAAAGTGAAAGTAGGTTATACTAGGTCCGGAAATATTAGAAGAAAGAAAATGCTCCCTGCAAATGGAAATCATGCAAATGGAAATCATGCAAACGGAAATCATGCAAATTGATATCATGCAAACAGAAATCATGCAAATGGAAATCATGCAAACAGAAATCAAGTAAGTCAACAGAAATCAAGCCAATGGAAATCATGTGACTGGAAATCATGCCAACAGAAATCAAGCCAATGGAAATGAATCCTTACTTGCTTGCATCTGTTGCAGAAGCTAACTGTGGGTGATTGAGCATGTGTCTTGCATGTGATCTAGATTACAAGCAACATTCATCTACTGGTGAGTGTTCTCTTTTTTTTTGGTTTGAATGCCGCCTCTGTCTCTATAGTGTGCTTGGTTCCTTCAGGAATCACCCCTGGGACCAAGGAAACAAGCATGTTGCAGAGAAGAAGCCAGTGAAAGAATTCAGCACACTTGAAAAGAGCACTGGTGGACCCCTACCTCAAAAGTTTAGCCTCCTTTTCAGCATTCATGTCCTATTAGGTTCTCTATCGTCCTCTGTCTTCTGGACCTTATCCAGAGATTCTCATCCCAGAGCTCATTGCTGCAGCGTCCTGTGCCTGCTGTGCTCTGGCATGCATGCGCCCCTAAGCATTCAGTTACAATGGCCTAGCTTTGCCAAATCCTACGAACTCCTTGCAAGGGGGGAATGCATGCTGCATGAGCAGGGTGTGATGGGAGCTGTATATCGCACTCCATAGGGAGCTATTCTGCTGAAACTCTCTCTTTCATTATTCTTTCATGCACTACTACATTGCCAAGATCTCTGAAGACAAGGACAATTCTGACGTTGATTGTCAAAGAAAAAATCAGATCCCAAAAATTCCGTCCATCTCTTTCCCTTTCTTTTGATGCAATGAGGTGCTGACATCTCCATCATGATATCAGACCCTCTGGCAGCGGACGTATCTTCCCTTGTGAACATAAGGTGGTACCTTGGTGGGTAACTACGAGTCTGCCAAGCACCCTACTTACATCAAAAAAATTAGGCACATCCTTCAATGATATGAACTGGTGCTCGACCATCATGCATTGTAAAAAAAGGCCAATCCAGAAAGGTACAAGTTGGCTGGTAGACCAAGATCTTGGACATGCTGTGCTTGCAACGGCCCATACCTACTCATCTAGGGATGTAGGGGCAGGTGTGAGTATGAGTGTGCAAACATGGTTTGACAGCTGACGGAAGGTCATGAGGACCTGCGTATACGCCAGCCAGAGATTGTCCATAACCTCCATTGCCTTGGTTCTATCCAGGCTGTCCTCAAAACTCTTGAGCCCTTGCCACAAGGATTTGATGCTCATTAAAGAGAACCTGAACTGTGCAATGATAAACTTTCCTCAGCACATGCATCTTTTGCTGATGAAAGACGCAAAGACTGAATGTAATCATTGTCAATTGAGTTAAATTAAGTCAACGTACATGGAGACTAGCTTTTGGACTTTGAGTTCACTCAACCATGTCCCATGCCTCTGCAGGGTCAACCACACCCAGAATGCTGCCTCCTTGTTCGCTGGTCTTGCTGCCTCTTTTATGGCACAAGAGACAATATATTCTGATGGGTTCGGCAATGTTCTTTTGCATCATCATGGGTGAAAGATAAACGTTTCAATTTCAGACGTTAGAAAGTAGATACTGACATAGTACAATATTCTGTGCATGCTTGTGCTACACCTATTCTGTACCCATAATTAGATGCATCTTCTGAAATTACCATGTGCCTCCCACATGATGCTGCCACGTAGAGCACATAAATGAGCACCCCACATCTATGTCAAGCTCTGTCATTTTGTTGGCTTTGTATTACAATGGTTTGAAAGTAGTATGAGCCAGTAGTATGAGAGCCAATATCAAACTAAGGATTTTGAGGCAACAGATTTTGAGCTAACAGAAATGAAGGTAATTGTTTTTCAATGGATCTGAGCCAACAGATTTAGTACAAACCAATATCACACTGGTCTCAGGTTGGGAAAATCCGTTGCAATGACGGAATGACGGATTCAATCTGCTGACGCTTTTGAAATCCAATACAATTATATGAATGCAGTTTATTCTATCAATGTTGCAATGCTAATAATTCTAAACGAACTATGCAAGCGTCTATATTGCTCCAATTCAAAGCACTTGTCCAAGAAATGATCGGAAACTTTGCAGCGCATCTCAACACTTGGGAGTGTCTGTGTAGCTGTAGGTGTAGGGCTGACATTACTTGGAGGTATCTGTGTAGCTGTAGCTGTAGGCTGAGGTTGAGGCTGAGGTTGAGACTGAGGAGGTCAAGGATGAGGATAGTGATGCGAAATTGTACTATTGAGCTGGCTTGGTCAGATTAGTCTGACTTAGTTCACTCAGGACAATTCACTAAGTTCGTAGGGCTTAGTTACACGCGCGCGCACTTTCAATGATTTTAAAAGTAGTAAATTTTATTTGATTTGTCGAAGTTTTCTGAATTTAACTTAATTCAAACGAAAACTTGTTTGGGCTCAATAATAAAATTGTTTCAAATAAAAACCCGAAGCTAATACTATTGCTCGTAGGCCTAAGTCATCGTGCTCCCTGGGGACGCTGAGCCGTGGCAGTAATTGCTTGCTTCTCCCCTCGAGATTCCTTTCTTTTTATACCCTTCCCGTCATGCACGGACCATCCGTTACCTGCGTGATATTCCGGTATCGGTTTCCTTCGCGTTCCTGGGCTCCCGCCATGGCTAAACCACTTGCTGTGGTTGGAGTGCTTGGCATTTCTCCGGCCTCGGCTCTTCCCTCATCCCAGCTTCCCATCCCACTTCCTTGGTTTACTCTCCTCGGGACTCGTTTCGGCAGGTCCTTTGTTCGTGGTCATGGTCGTGTTCGCAGTGGTGGTGAGGGAAGAGCGGATTGTGAGTATACAAGTCAGTTTTCGTGAAGAAGGCTTTGATCAGACCACATCAGTGATCGGTGATTTCCTTCGACACTGCCACCAGAAGTAAGCGTGCTGGCGCCAAAACTGAGCGTGCTGCCATCAATTTGTTGATAGCAACTACTCTCTGTGTCTTTGCTTGCGGCTCGGCTGGTTCTTTAGTGTGGGGAGGTGTTTAGACGAGTAAGTATACCCGTCTACAGTTTTCGACGTTCTAGAGCTTACAGTTTTCGGCTCTTTTGATTAGGCTTAGGTAATGTTTACTTCTCTTATTTACTTTGTCCTGTCTCATAGTTTCGAGACAGACGTATCAATAGGCAGTGGGCTGAGTGGGCAAATCAGCTCTGGCCATATTTGATATGCTGGGTGACCTGCTCATGAGCACTTTTCCCTACAATGTTGCTTGTGTGGACTCCACACACAGGCTGAAGTGTACGGTTTCAATTTTTAGTGCAAGGACTATTTTTAAAAACTGTGATGCACCTGGTCAGCACATCAATCAGCACCTGACATGCTCACCGATGCAATTTGTAACAAAGTGTTTAATGTAAGGAACATTTAATTATAAATTGAGGTTGTTATGTTAATGAACGCATTTGTTGGGGTGAAACAATTAAATACAGCCAACGGATTCCAAGACAATGGATTTTGAGGCAACAGAAGTGTCAATGTCATTGTGTTAGGTTTCAACGGATTTGAGCAAACGGATTTAGTATCAAACCGTTCTAAGGTTGATGAAATCCATTATTCTGAGCAGATACCCAGGCAACGGATTGTAAACCAACGGAAACGTCAACGTCATTTTGTTGGCTTCATTTTTCAATGGGTTGAGCACAAACCAATATCACACTGTTCTAAGGTCGACACAATCAGTTATTTTGAGCAGATTCTCAGCCAGCACATTCCGAGTCAATGGATTTTGAAGCAACAAAATGAAGCTAACAAAAAAAAAAATTTAAACAATTAAATACAACCAATGGATTCTGAGCCAACAGATTTTGAGGCAATGGAAGCGGCAATGGATTGCAAGACAACAGAAATAAAGCTAACAGAAACATCAACGTCATTTTGTTGGCTTCATTTTTCAATGGGTTGAGCACAAACTAATATCAAACTGTTCTAAAGTCAACACAATCGGTTATTTTGAGCGGAATCCTAGCCAGCGCATTCTGAGTCAATGGATTTTGAAGCAACAAAATGAAGCTAACAGAAAGGATTTTTTTTAGGCAACGGAAGAAGAAGGCACTGTCAAACTACACAAAACGTGGAAACTGAGTCCCCACATTGCAACATTATATTTTGAAATTAAATGATTTTCTGGCAATCAGAAGCTAATTGTCTAATAGAACCACCAAACAATTGTCCAATATATAATTTACTCTGACAAATGAGTACATCTTTCAGCGCTAACAATTGTACACATCTCCAAAGGGTGCAGTTTGTCCACAGGACATCAATTCCTGGTCATGTAAGTTTGTACTCTGGAACATGCCCACCATCTTTGCCCCAGGAATCCCCAACGGATTCCAAGCCAACGGATTTTGAGGCAACAGAAGCATCCACGTCATTTTGTTGTTATTCTGAGTGGATTCCCAGGCAATGGATTGCAAGCCAACAGATTTTGGGCCCACCAATGCCCACAGGCTCCATATTGCTGTATTCAACGACACATTGTATGTCTCCTGTGGAGGAGTATCAGACGTAACAATGTGGGCATCCACTACAGAGTAGCGGACTCTGCTAGACACGTAACGCACGTTACAAAACGCATTCCACTACAATGTATGACACGTACATATGTTATGCTCTGCCCTGTTGAGAGTTAGTGATGTTGTCCAGATGGACGAGGAGGTGCTGCCATAGCTGGCAAGTAGAATGGACAGGTGGCATGTGGATATGCAACAGACTGAGTGGCAGCAGAGGTGTTCCACCACCTGGGCGAGCACCCACAGTTTGTTGTCAAAGGAGAGTTATTGCTCACTACGAACATGCATGGAGATAAGGTGCTATGCATGCCAGAGATGTGGTTGTTGATTACAACTATCCTGGAGCAAGCCCATCAGGTGGTGGGCCATTTCGGGGGCCAGTGTCTGCTGGGGTACCTCTGCCAGTGGTTTTGGTGGCCAAAGATGGCCGTGAATACAAGCAAGTTCTGCTCAACATGTGTCCGTCCAATGCTAACGGTCAAAGACATTGAACCAGAGGCTACTAGGGCATTGATGATCTGGAGTAAGATCTTGATGGGAATGATAAGTGAGATGTGGCTGTGTCAAAAGAAGCTGATTCAATCATGGAGAGATCCAAAATCAAAGATCTGGCTGAAAATAGCATGGCACTTGGTGGCCATCAAAATAGATTAGATTAATACTATTTAATCTCAAATCAGGATCCGAATACCAAAATCAGTCTAAATTAAGGATTGATGCAATCAATCAAAGATTCTGGATCACAATCTGCAATCAGCGCATCAATTCCATCAAACCTTCATGACTTTTCCTTCCTGGAGCCCTACTAAGGCCTATAATGGTGCTATCCTGCCTTCCTGAGTACCACCAGACACGACTACTTAGGCCTATCATTTAGTTGACTTTACTAGGGTCACTTTTTGGTATCTTTTTAGAGACCATTTATATTGTGAACTACTTCGGTTCATTATAATAATAAACTAAAACTACAAAAACCATTACAACTTCATTACAAGTGTTAGTTTCTGTGTCATAGCCCCACAAAACTCGCAAAAGTAAAGTTTAGTTGTCTACACTGATTAGAGTCCCTCTGATTAGTTCAACAAACCCTACATTTTGCATCAATATAGTATGGCTGCATGGCCTCCCTAGCTTAATCGTGAGCGACCGGGACACTAAGTTTACCTCCCAGTGGTGGAGGGAACTTCACCAACTCATGGGAGCAAAATTGCTCATGTTGACATCATTTCACTCCCAGACAGATGGGCAGACTGAGTGGACCAACTGCAGTGTGGCGCAGATATTGCACACAGTAGTGCGTCTGGACCAGAGGGACTGGGTAGACCGATTGCCCATGTCAGAATTTGCAATAAATACGAGCATATCGGAGACAACGGAGTATGCCTCATTTGAACTGAACAGTGGCTACATGCTCTTGTTCATGTGTGAAGCACACAGTGATGGGCAGGCAAACAAAGGTGTTAAGGTGTTTGCGTGGCAGGTGCTGGCCAACTTGGCCAAGATGCATGATGCAATAATAGTGGTGCAGGTGTTCCAGACATGCAAGGCAAACAAGTGCCGAGGGTATTGGCAAGGGGAGCTTAGTATTTCTGTCTATGCAGAATCTGAACTTGCCAAAGGGATGGGCAGATAAATTATGCCCAAAGTGGGTGGGACCCTATTGGATTCTGAAGGCGGACACTTGGACGTCAAATTACGTCCTGGAACTGCCAGTGGCCCTACAAGCCAGGAAGATTGTCCTTAAGTTCCATGTGTTGCTACTGCAACTATTCTAGGCAAGCAATGACACACTGTTTCCTAATCAGGCCATGCTGGAGCCCTACAACTTTGGGGCTCTAGAGGGCCAGGAGTGGTTTGTGGACAAAATTGTGGGCCACAGGTGGGCTGGCAGGAAGGACCTGAAGCTCTAGGTGCGCTGTAGTCTGGGAGATGCGACATGGGAGCCCTTGGCTCACTGTGCCAAACTGGTAGCCCTGGACAGGTACCTAGAGTTGCAAGGGGTCCGTCAACCCAAGCAGCTAGTGAAGTGCACAACCGGCGTGTGAGGGGGCTGCCCAATGGTGGGCAAGGTGTGCAGTAAGCGCATGAAGGGGACTTAGCTAAGATGGGGCAGATGGGAGAGGCACGTGAAGGACATGTGATCATGGGAAGTCACTGTGACCGTGAATCATGTGACCTTTTTTGTTTTGTTGCACATGAAGGACATGTGATTGTGGGGAGCCACTGTGACCATAAACATATCATGTTGTGACTCTGTCATTTTTTTCTTCCAAGTACCTGTCGCCACTGTAGTGTAGCATTGATGATGCCTGAAAGTTGCTAAGCACTGTCCTGGTAGATAGTAAACTTAGCGGCTCACAGATGAGTAGCGTTGGGCGGTTGCTAGTGTTTGAGAGAGTCCTGGGCAGGGTCCCAGAAGCCTAGTCTTTTTAGTGTGATTTGAACTTAGAAAAAGTAACGGGTTGCTTAGCAATCTAAGCCATAAGCCTGCAAGGCACTAGGGTGCTAGAAGTCGGCAAGGACTCTAGCGACATAAACGTTAATGATGATGTGTCCATATGGCACTGTAGTATGAAGGTCAGTAGTCAAAGCTGGAGAGGTGAAGTCGGCAAGAATGGTTTACTTTAGCAATTCTGAGGATTTAGAATGTGCTGAAATGTGATCTGAACTGTGGGGCGTATGATTCAATGATGGCTAAGACAAGATATGTACACTATTTATAGGCGCTAGGCCGCTGTGGTAATTAAACTAAAAAGTCGCTAATTAATTAATCAAGAAAAATCAAGACAAGTACAATGGAACGTGAAAGTCGCTAAGCAACGGCGTCTGTCAAATCGGCAAGCTTTAACTTAACATCCTAGCAGTGAAAGAGGCCAAATGCACGGGGACTGTTGCTAAGGCCTGAAACCATCAAGGGGGTCTGTCTTGCGTAGGTTGCTAGGCGTCGGATCAACTGTAAGCGTTGTTAATATCTGAAACCATCACATGGACCTGTCTCGCATAAGTCGCTAAGCATTGCTAAAATGATCTGTTGTTGGATCTTTGAGAAGCCATGGATTTTGATAGGCGTTGCTAAAAGCTCTGGTGTCAGTCATCACTGATCGGGGACTTGAAGGGGGCTGGGCTGGAGTTAGGTGAGTAGCAAGTGATTGCCAAGTCATGTGGTCGCTAAGTCCTGTGATCCTGCACGTCACGTCCTGTAGCCTGAGTTTGATCCTTGCTAGCTGCAAAACATAGGTCGCTAAAAATAGTGCTTGGTGCGCTGAGCCTGGCCAGAGTCTTATCAGCGTATTGCAGTACTGGCCTTGTTTGGCCAACCAGTCTCACAGAGCCATAGTGGCTTGGGCCAGGGGGGTCGCCCCAGGCCTAGACAGCAACTCCCGTATTATAGTGGGGCTCCACCAAGGCCCCCCCAGTTTGCAACCTGGTATGCGGGGCCTGAGGTGGGCCCACAGAGACAGCAGGTGAGGCAAGTGCCTCAAGGAATGATAGGAGTGAGGGGGCAGGAGCCCCTCCAGAACCAGTACTATCCCCAGATCCCCAAGGCAATGGAGGTGGATGATGAGGCGTACCTGGAATATGAACCCTACATGTTGCCCTACCAAGTGTCGGCGTTAGAGCAGGAGGGATACTATGACTCTCCAGTACCCAGTATGTGTTATGTAGTGAGAGGGCCACCTCCTAGGCCACAAAGGGAAACACGGTCACTGCTGGAGAAGAGGATCTTGTGCAGACCTGCATGGGAAGAGGAGGAGTAAGTGGAGCCCACATGCTGCATTAAAGGCAAGGGGTGGGCAGAGGAACCAACACTAGCTGACAACCAGTACTTGGCAGAGATCTTGCAGTGGCTGGAGACCACAAGGCATTCAGTGTGGGCGGACGCCAACTTCCTACGCAACCCAGTTGCGGTCTTGGTAATGTCAAGGCTGTTGGACAACATTGACAGCCTGAAAAAGCAACACCAGCTGGCAATGTTGCAGATTGAGCATGGGGCAAAGCAGAGGGTGGCTTTGCTAGCCATTGCCAAGGCCAAACGGCCCTGCCAGGTTGAGATGAAGAAGGAGGAGCTCCCTCCACTGCCGTCTCCAACGTTTGCAGCCATGGCAGCATTGCCACCGTGCCCAGCCATTGAGCGCCTGAAAGGGGGAGTGACAATGCCACGTTTGGCCCAGCCCAAGATGGTGCCAAAGAAAGAGCAAGCTGTGCTCATCCAGCCAATCAAGAAGCTGAGAGTTGGTGGAGAGGAGGCTAGCGCATCTCAGGACATGACTAGTAAGAAGGGGCAAGCGCTCCAGGCGGTGACAAAGGGAGCAGGGAAGCTCTTGCCTCCATTCACAGTGGCAGAATTGGAGCCACAAGTAACAATCCCGGCGCTGGAACCAGCCAAAGGCCTAGTAGCATTGATGTTTGCGCTTTTGGCAGCTGGCAATGCCAGGCCCAAATGGGGCCATTGCCGGGCAAAAGACGAGAGCAAGTTGGTAGTGCAGGCATTTCCCATGGGGGTTTCCCGGAGGCAGGGCTGGCAACTCTGAGGTTCAGCTTGGCTATGATGGTGGTGACCCTGCCAGCAATGCTCCTGATAGTACATGCAGTGCGGGATACGCGCCACAAACACCAACTCGCACTGGCACTAGCACTGGTGCATTTGTTGGTAGGTGGTGTCATAATTGACAACAATGATTGGGAGGAGGACTTGCCTCAGGAGGATCTCAATCCTGAACTGGATGATATGCCGCATGAAAAGAGAATTTGGCTTGCCAAGAATGCAAAGAAGAAGGCAGCACACGCCAACAAGGAGAAGTCACAGGCAGTAAGGCTCAACAAGAGAGTGAGCTGCTGTGTGCCGGACAGATTGGGGGCAATCATCAGCCCTGGACAGGCCAAAAGGCTGAACTCGTGCTTTGTGGGTAGGCTGGGCAAGTACTTGTATTGTTCACCCTACACTAATATTGTGTTTGTGAGTTCCGCTGCCAACAAAGCAGCGGGCTACAAATACAAGAGTGGCCTGCCAGCCAAAATGCCCAAGACCATGGTGTACAAGCATGCACCATGGGGATTCCCCCTCAACATGATCGAGCTCAAGCAGCTCTTTAAGTATATCACAAACAAGTTTGTTCTCCGGCGTGATCGCTGATAAGCCTCTGGCTGAGCTCAGCGCACTGGCACTATTTTTAGCAACTTGTATTTTGCAGCTAGCAAGGATCGAACTCAGGCTACAGGACGCAATGTGCAGGATCACGGGACCTAGCAACCACCTGACTTGGCGATCATATGACAATCTACTGGTCACATGGTGATCACAAGACTTAGTGACCACCTGCCACTCACCTGACTTCAGCCTGGCCCCCTTTCAGGTCCCTGATCAGTGATAACCAATGCCAGGGCCTTTAGCAATGCCTATCAAAACTCAGTGCTTCTCAAAGATCCGACGTCAGATCACTTTAGCAACGCTTATGGCTTATCCAACGCTTAGCAACTTACTCAAGACAGGCCCCTTGATGGTTTCAGATCTTAGCAACAGTCCCCGTGCATTTGGCCTCTTTCACTGCTAGGATGTTGAGTTAGCGCTTGCTGACTTAACAAACACTGTTGCTCAGTGACTTTCACGTTCCATCGTACTTGTCATCATTTTTTCTTGATTGATTAATTAGCAACTTTTAGTTTAATTAACATGGCAACTTAGTGCCTATAAATACTGTACATATTTTGTCTTAGCCATCATTGAATCATACACTCCACAGTTCAGATCACGTTCTAGCGCATTCTAAGTCCTCAGAGTCACTAAGTGATACTATCTTGCTGACTCTATCTTACCAACTTTTGTACTTACAGTGCCATACAGGCACACTATCGCCAAATGTCAAACATTGCTAAGGTTTTTGCTGACCTTTAGCACTCTAGCGCCTCACAGGCTTATGGCTTAGATTGCTAAGCAACTCATTTATTTCTCTAAGTCCAAATCCCACTAAAAAGACTAGGCTTCTGGGACCCTGCCTAGGACTCTCTCAACACTAGCAACCGCCCGACGCTACTCATTTGTGAGGCGCTAAGTTTACCATCTACCAGGACAGTGCTTAGCAACTTTCGGGTGTCATCATCACATGGTGGAGTTCATACTCTTCAACGCTTTCTGGCTGTTTGTCAATTTGTTGGTGGAGGAGATGAGGGATGAGGTGATGCAGGCAGTGCTGAAGGGCAATTACTATGCCTGGAGCCTTGTCCTCACAATGGATGGTTGAGGTGGTGGAAATCCCAAACCGCCTCATCTGAGTGGATGATTAGAACTGTGTGGTTGCAAGCGCCAAGCTAGAACCATCTGTTCAACCTGGAGGACCTCATGCAGTATGCACTAGTATACGGATGGCCCAGACTGGACAACGCCTTCTTTAGACTGGCAGTCAACTATGCCTACTGTATCTACTATTGGGTGGGTAGAGACCCCAATCAGCACTACCTGAGGTATTGGAGAATTGCTCGCTTGCCGTCGCCACAAGGTAAAGCTGCTATTGTTTCTCCAATGATCTTGTGTTTGACAGCTAATGTTGTGGATTCATCGGCAACAGCAGACTTCCCCAAGGCCATGACAAGTGAGGCCGGACCGTCTGGTCTACATCCAATCCATGACTAACGTTGCTGCAGATGTGGAGATGGGCATGGAGGCACCAGATGCAGAGGCATTGACCAGGGGTGGAATGACTCACCCAGACAAGGAGGAGGAGGATGGACAGATCAGCCTGGAGTAGAAGGCTGACTGTAGATTGTTTTATGATTTTTCTGTTGCAAGAGCAATCCACATGGGTCAAGCATGCTTTGCACTGCTCATGTTTTTTATTACAATATATTTCCCCCCTTGCACTGTGTCCTGCAGGAGTCATTGCATTTATTTTTGCCATCCCTATGGCTAACTGCTGTCCTTTATTCCAACCACATGCAAGACACTGCACACAC